>JAGDQP010000824.1:0-47732 GCA_022664845.1 Lepisma saccharinum
TGTTTTAACCTGCCAAGATGCCTCAAGTGTGCTGCCCTTCATCTCACAGCTGATTGTCCTAAGAAGTCCAGAGACGAACCGGCCACCTGTGTTCATTGCGGTGGTCCCCATCCAGCAAACTACAGGGGTTGTCCCACCTTGAAAAAACAGATACTCAGGCGCCAGCCCGACCCGCCACCTAAAAATGAAGATTCTGCCAGGAAATCATCTTGGGGAGTTCCTGTCTCTTCAGATAAGAAGAAGCCTTCAGCAAACACAGCAAATTTATTTTCTTCACTGAAAGACTTTTTTCAATTTTTCAAAGATCTCGTCCTCAGATCTCATTGATACACTTTCACAAGATCTCCAGCGCTTCAGTTCAACTGAAAACATAGTAGATAAAATTCCAATTGCCATCGAAATCTTGCAAACGATTTTTTCAGCAATGAAAAAATAAAATGATTTTTCATTCTTACAACTTAGATCTCATACAATTGTATTCCATCTAAAGCGTTCAAGCGTTTTACATCTGGCACCTTCTCCTCTCTCATCATTTAGAGACCACCTCACATTATATTTTCATTTCACATACGTATTAGAACTGCGACAGTTGCAGTCTATTTCAAAATTCATTTTCTTTCTTTCGCATAACAGTCAACAAAACCTAGCGAAGGCAGGGGCCTCAAAAAGGCTCGAAACTTCTCTGTTTTTATAGTTTTTCGAAACGTCAAGTTCCAACGGTCAACTCCCTACACTCCTGAGCTCCACAAACCCTCTGCTTTTAACACGTTTATTCCTGTTTCTTGTGCAGAAGGAAAGACCGACCATACCTACACCCGTTCATCCCCTTGCCACAGTGTCAAGTATTGTTCTGTAAATGGAGAACTTTTAAACATATGGGTAGGGGGAATTTTTCTAGTAAGAGAGGAAAAAAATTGGAAATTAAGAAAATAAAAATTTCCCTAGTGGGAGGAAAATACCTTATTTTTCCTGGTATATAAAGTACCTTCCAAAATGGTAAAATTATCTTCCAACTTATTGGTATTTTCTTACAGTTATAGTATTTTTAAGGATCAGAAGATTAGAAATCTTTGAAAAACAATTGTATTCAATAATAATAATAATAAAAAAAAAACAGACCAAAGTCAAAGTTTAGTAACAAAAAGACCACAACTGTTGTCACTACTTGGATTATTGACGCTCGTTTCATAAATGAGTTAAAAATATTATTATCCCTAGTTTTTCAAGAGATATTGTGTAATGGATATATTGAATAGCGAGTCGTAGAGAAAGAAAATACGTTAGCACTGTGATTCTAACAATCGTAAAGGTCCCTTGATAGCATCTTAGACACACAAACATTCACTTTTATAAAATTGCTTGGCAACACTGACAACTATAATATCATTCTATTCTGTCAAATAATGTTTATGCCAAGTTTGGTGCTGATACGTCTAACAATGTGGAAGCAAATTGGAAAATTGAATTTTATAGTACATTGGCAACACTGACAACCAGGGTGCTTGAGTATGGGGACACCCGAAGTATTTTTCTATTGTGTGGAATAATGTTTTGGCCAATTTTGATGCAGATAGATATAACGGAATGGAAAAAATTTGAACGATTGTTTTTTTTATTAAATTAGTTAGCAACACTGACTCACTGTACCAAACAAGAACGTTCTTGCTGCTCTGAAGCTAGCCTGCTCTGAAGACCTTTTTAGTCCTCGCTCTAAGGAGTGACCGCTCTCCAACTTCTACTAGCGATCTCCGCATGCACATGCATCTAAAGCATCTGCCGCGGCTGTGGATGCTACGGTTTCTATCTGGCTTATGCAAGTGGTTAAAAGTTTAGTGATTGATATTTTGATTTGTAGATTATTTGATAGATAGTATATAATCAGCATGGTACATGTACCTTTCCAATGATATCTCAACTACCTGAGATTCGTAAGACTTTGTAAGACATTCTGAAATGACTGGGGGGGGGGACATCCCCCCCCCCCAAAGACCCCCCCTGGGAAAATTTCCCAGAGGACCCCCCCCCCGCACAGAAATACATACTATGTGATTTTTTTTTAATAGCTCTAAGATGATACTTAGGATAGAAATGTTCATTTTGCGTAGTATGGCTCTAAACGTCGCACTAAAACGTTCTAAATTTTCTCAATGTCCATGTGGACACACATCTCCTTCAGGAACACTGGTTACAGGTTCATTTCCATCTGTTGCGTGTTTTACACATTTGAAGACTGAACATTCTCGAGGCTACTTTTTACAAACGCGCGTTCTAATTTCTTTAGTGTTTACCTGTTCTCCGATTGTAACTTTTTTTTAAACTAAACCATTAAACTATTTTGGATATTCGAAATTACGTTAACCAAAATGTACTATTACGAATCTAAACCGTCGATCGTTAGATGGCGCGTAAGATGTTTTGAATATTGTACAGGAGTTCCTACAATGTTTTTCATTCTTTCAGTGCATTTTTGCACAAATTTATTTACATTTTTTAAAGGCTATCGTGGTTTATTGTGCTCTAAATCTAATTTTGAAAACTCGTTTCCAACAATGAGTATAATACCTTCTTTCCCACTGAAGTATTTTCCATACTCCTCTTTAAAAATCAAAAACAAGTGCTACTAGGTATAAAATATCGACAGTCTGACGAGCGTTCTGTTTACTTCATAAGAGAAATATGAGCCAGGAAGAGAGAAATGCGTACCTGGGTACTCTTGATTTTTCAAAATGCGATGACGTAACTAAATATGAGAAGTGGACTAAAGTTGGACGTGGAACTTTTGGTCAAGTGTACAAGGCAGAAGAGAAGAAAACAAGGAAAGTTGTCGCGTTGAAGAAAGTGGACTATGGTACAGATGAATTTCCCATTTCAGTATTAAGAGAAATTCACATGTTGCAGAAGTTGAAACATGAAAATATTGTTGAACTTATTGAAGTTTGTCGTTTGCCAAGATTAGAAGCTTATGGTTTCCGGTCCAGAATTTATATAATCCTTCAATTTTGTGATTTTGATCTTGTAGGATTGCTATCGAATGTCAACGTGAGATTCACTTTGGGGGAAATCAAGAATTTAGCACAGCAGTTGTTCAACGGCTTATTTTACGTGCATAACAACGGAATTTTGCACAGAGATATGAAAAGTGCAAATATTCTAATAACTAAAAATGGAGTTTTAAAACTGGCAGATTTTGGACTAGCAAGATCCTTTGGTAGTGGAAGTTCTGATGAAGAAATTGGGTTTACAAATCGTGTTGCTTCACTGTGGTATCGTGCCCCAGAACTTCTTTTAGGAGAGACAAACTACGGTCCTGGTATCGATATGTGGGGAGCTGGATGCATCATGGCTGAACTGTGGACAAGAAGTCCCATAATGCAAGGTTACTCCGAACAACAACAAATACAACTGATATCTTTACTGTGTGGTTCTATAGACGAGCAAGTATGGCCGGAAGTGAACACCTTGAAGTTGTACTGCAAACTTGAACTTCCCCAAGGACTGGAACGCACACTGAGAAGTCGACTTGAACCATTTGTGAAGGATCCACTGGCATTGAATTTGCTTGATGCAATACTAACACTTGACCCAAGGAAACGTCTTGATAGTATCAGAGTGTTGCACAATGAGTTTTTCTGGACTGATCCATTGCCATGTGACATTGGTGATATGCTGTCCCAACACACACAATGTATGTTTGAGTACTCCGCTCCTGCACGAAAAGTAGGCGAAATGCGTCCTTATCAGCAAGAGCAAGATGGCTAACTTACTGTTACTCAGCAAGATCAGGAAGTTGTCAGGATACAGTATTGTAAACTGAAACAAACATTCTTGTTTTAAGTGAATAATAGTTTTGGGTTTTGTTACGTCATAGAATTAACATTTAGTTTCATTCTCAAGTTGTATAACTTTTACGATGAATGACACAAAATCTTTTGTGGTCTAGAAAAAAGTAAAGTGTATTATCTGGAATATAGGATGGAGTTAATAGAGACTGGTTATTAAAGAAAATAGCTCTCATAATGGAAGCAGCGTTGTTCATCGTTCCAATCACGAAGCATAAGTTAGAAATGGATGTAAGAAGTATGAGGTGCCTAAGAAATGATTTAATTTAAACAGATGCTGTTTATAAATAAAAAAGAAGTCATTATTCTTAAATATAGCAATTAAATAATGACTAAGTCAAAGAATTTATAACATAAACAACAAATGAACAGTCAAATAACGTTTTATTTTATCCCTACATTGTTTTAAGAGTTTAATTATTAAATGAATGTTTAAATTTAGTCAACAATGTCACTTTTAATCCAGTATTGTGGAATTATTATGTATTATTGTTACTAACATTATTAAATAGTATAAACAAAAAAATAGTGTAATTAATATTTTTTAGCTTTAATGTTGTATTTAAGAAATAATTAGTAATGAAGATGGCAACAATTTAGAACCTTGTCTGACGTGAAAACCAAAAGTTCTTTCAATTCTTAGTTTTCGAGAAGTCAAGCGATAAAACTCTAAACACTACCATTGTTGATTAATCCCCAACAATAACAAGAAAATCTTCGTTTAGAAAAAGAAATGTCTTATCAGAATTTTGTAATAATCTTCAAATATTTTATCTTTAATTCTACTTAAGTAACATTGTAGGACAGGCTTTGAAAATAATAGTGTAAATTCATGATGCTTTGGCATTCTTATTTTTAAATAGTCACTTCTTATCTCGAAGTTTGTTTTCCTAAACAAGGTTGCCAATTTTACATTTTGAAATAAAACATTGTTATGAATAAAAGTTTGCTATTTTTAAGGAAGACTGTGATCAACCAATAGGCAAGTATCTTTTTACGGATTCTTTCTGCTTATTTCATATTGCATTTATTTAAATTAATTGAAGGTTTCTGGGGAGATTAATGATTCAATATTTGACATGTAAGGAGATTTACCCCTTCTCCAAAAAAAATATTCTGGTTATAAATATTTATTTATACACCCATAGCCTACGATATTAGAAAGTAAAATATTGTATTCTAAGTTTTTCTTCCCCTTTTTCTGGAAATGACAGAAATCGAACCCTGAACAATAACTTCAGAAGAGTGAAGAATGAGTGTAGTTGCTCGTGCTCTAGTATGACACATGCTCCTTCATTTAGGAGGAGACCTAGGGTTTTGTTGACAGACAACACATCTAAAACCAACTTGAAATATGATAATCCATAACACTTGCAGTGAATCAAAGTTTCAACAACTACTATCTAAAAAAAAAAACTAAACTGGGTAGCGCGACAACCCCTAAGGGCCTTGGCCTGTCAGACGGCTGTATTACGTTCAAGTTATTAGAGGATTACGTGGTCAAAGTAACGCCTCTTTGCAGCTGTGTCTGACTTCTATGACCACAGTTCGCTACTTCTTTTATTCAAGTAGCTTCCCAATGATCCTCACGATGCTGTGTTAACACCGAAATTTTGAGACCCCACCGGGAATGGAACCCGAAACCGGTCGCACAGAAGCCGAGCGCGCTACCGACTAGGCTACGCAGGAGGCTACTAATATCTAAAGAAAATAAATAAATAAATGTGATAAAACCATTACCCCCCGCCCCATCCAGTCCTCGATTATTTCCTTCAGCTTTTGAGATTTCTCAATGATTTGTTTCGATGATAGCTGTAACTTGTGCATTGGTTCCTTTTAAAATTCTTAATCATGTCGATTTATGTGATTGAAGATTTTCCTCAATGTATCTTCAATCCCAATAGTTGAATGTAGAAGTGGCATTTAAATTAGATTTGGTCATTTTCTACCACAATTTCAGACATTTCGCTTTCAGGGAATTTTTCATCCTTCTGATTTGAGGTTGTGTGACCGTAGATATTATCTCATCAAGGAACGAAAGAAGTTCCTCTCAGAAAGCTATTCAAGACTAGCAAATAACATATCTTCTGTGTTGAATAGTAACGAATGTCGATGATTTTTATACTGTGAAGTCGTAAGGTTATTTGAAACAGTACACTCCATCCCGGAGGTTTTCTCCTGAAACAGGTTCGGAGATTTGAGACGCAGTTAGGCCCTACGATGCTGGTAGAATAGAAAAATACACGGTTAGTAAATAAATAATAGAATAAAGTAGTTTTAAAAATTCGTTTACGTATGAGCAAGCTGCGAAAACTGTTATTCTTTACATTTTTATACTAACTGATTGATATACGGCCATTCGTTGGCACAGAGATAAATGAAAAGATTCTCCATCTTTGTCTCCTCCGTATTATAAACAATCCTGCCTCTTATGCAACCAAACCAACTTAGGCGCTGTGCAGGTTGCAACTGTATCAGGGTTACATAATGAGAAGATAATGTTAATACAAAATGGATATTAAAATACCATAACAAAATACCCCCTCTTCAAGATAAAAAAATTGGGACACTGTTTAATCCTCTTGTAACTTCACTTAGTTCATCTCTCTCTCTCTGTAACGCAGGCTAGCGCCTTAACTAAAGCAGGTAGAGAGAAACTGATTTCAGATTTGAGTTTTAGGGACCTCTGGAGACTAAAAACTGGCGGGTCTGTTCATTTGGTTAGCTTTCTCCATTTTAAGATTTCATGTTATTTTAACTATACTAATTTTAACGGGCCTCCCTAAGAGTATACTAATTTATATTTTTAAGTAACTAATTTATACTTTTTAAGTAACTAATTTATACTAATTAAAGTAACTAATTCATACATTTTAAGTAACGAATTTATAATTATTTAAGTAACTAATTTATACATCTTTTAATTAACCGTGTACTTAAGCATCGGCTTTGCGTGAGAATATTTTTTATTTAGAATAAGAAAACATTCTTTTCTTGCGTACGGGACTAATTGCTCGTGTTATAGAAACAAACAAAGTACAATAATTGATAGTATGAAGCGAACAAAAGAGAAAAAAGAAAGGCAGATGAATAAAAAACAAGAAGAAAAAATCAACTAACACTTTAAGAAAGATTTATACCTTAAGTATTTAATTGAATTTAAAAAAAAGTACTTACTAACATAGCACGCATGAGGGTCGAATACGAAGGACATGGGAAAAATTCACGTTCCGTCACATTAGCGTTGCGTAACTGCCCATGTACCGCGAGGACAGGCTGGTTACTTGTGATATTATACTTGCACTATTATACAGGGTTGCCATGTTTCAAGTTCTTTTATCGTGTTTGTCAAAATAAACATGAACAAGAGAGATACAAACTTAGATTATAACCTTACTTACTTGAGCACTGACATTTTTCAAGGTCGAGATGTTCATAGCTTCCCTATGGTACTGCAAGTGTACGCTCGCTTTCTTCTAATCAAGGAGTTTCGGATTAAATTACCGGAAAAGTGATTTGGAGTCCACGTTAAACTGTAGGTCCTCTCTTTAGGACGTCGTTTTTATTCGATGAAAGGCAATGGCAAACCTTCATCAGTTCATCTTGCTCAGGGACCGTCTAGTCAGGAACTGTCTTCGGACAGAACACCTATCATCATCAGCATAGTACTGCAACAACAGCCAAAAATGATTCAAGATGAATGGACAAAATGTTAGTCAACGCTAAATGGAACTATTTTTCGGTAGTAAATTGAAATTATAGTACAGAAAGTTTTTATGGTATATTTATTGCATCTTAGGTATTATCACACATCGTTTCTAAGTCGCTCTCATTAGATGAGAAATATTCTGAATTCTTGGACATAGTTTGGTCAATTCTGTTTGCTCTATAATCTAACCTAACCTAACCTTATCAACCAGATATAATATATGTAACCGTTTATAATAGCATTATTCAAACATACTTTTGAGGTTTATTTCACAAGGCACAGGAAAATAGGATCTATAAGATGTGGCTGAGATGCAATACATATAACAATAAAGGAAATAAGGGACGGTTCTAGTTTGCTGACCCACATATCCTTATACACGGGGAAAATATAATAAATTATTCATATTTATTTATGATTTGTGGCTAGAGATTAAGTTAGGCTAGGATAGTTGATGGGAGTTTTTTTAACGTTAGTATCTTTAGCTCACCCAGCCGGGCCAGTATTCTAGAACCGTGCCTATAATAACTCAGAGAATGAGAATTTTAGTTGGACTCTTCCCCTTATTTCCACCTAATTACAAATACCGAAAGATATAAACAACACGTGCTAGGTATATAATTACTCCTATATTAAGAATCATATTTATATTAATTATCCCCGTAGTTGGGAACAAATTCTAATAGACATTTTTCACAAGAAACAGTTATACAAGTATTAGGCTGTCAACACAATACATACAAGAAACGCTCTTTAAAATTCATAGTTTCATTAATTTTAACAACCTGAAGCAACACAAATACAATGTGCATCGTGAAAGAATGTTCCATTTTGCTTTAACTAACATTCTGGCCATTAATCTTGAATTACCTTTGGGAACTAAAGCAGCTACAAATGACTTGTAGTTGAATTCATTTAACTTCAAATCATTTGTAACTCAATTGTTTATTTTTTATTTCTTTTTTAAAAAAAAGCAAGTCTAAAACAGAGTATTTTCAGAAGCTTGAAGTAACTTTCCGTATTTCTTTATATAAGATGAAATTTTTCTTTCTTGTTTCAAATTTGAATTTTTCACTGATGGCCTTTAGGCAACTATGGATCAGGCCGGGATAGCGATGTAGAGAGGACGAGGAAAGAAAATGAGCCATAGACTAGTTTCGAAGGTACCATCCCGGCATTAGCCTGTTCTGACAGGAAAAACCCTCGAAAATCCTAATTCAGGAAAGGAGGCCGCTGGAATTGAATCCAAGACCTCCCGAATGCGAAGCAAACTCTACCAACTGAGCTGCTGGTACTTAATTTTTCTTTTCTTGTCTCTCAAACCTTGCTTGTAATTTGAAAATACGAACGACATAAAATTTTAGCGCTAGTACTGGAGAATATATGAATAATGCTTTCTCAAAAGTCAATTTTCGTATTTGAACTTCAAACGCACATAATTAGAAAATATTTTAATTTGGTCCTACTTTGTTCTAATATAATAAAAAACAATTCACAGCTATATTCAATCTAGTAGTAGATGAGGCCTCTCCTGGAGGGAGGAGTTGCTCTACTGCTTCCACGCTGTCAAGACATGTTCGGAAAGGAGAGCCAAAGCTCTCAACTGTGATCATCACTGCATTTCCTTCACAGTAGCTCTCCAATTATATCACGATTCTGGGTAGGCACCGTTCCAGAGCCGGGAATCGGACCCGGAACCCTACGATTAGCAGTCGGCGAAGGTAACCACTAGACCAACAGGGCGGTTTTTGTTCATATATACTCTGAAATACTTCACATACTAGTACAGTTCTCTAACGTTCGTAAATTATTAGAACCTTGACGGCGAGGCTTTGAATTCACACAACGCTTAAAACTGTCAAAACTTCACTCAACAGGGATTGTTTATCAACGAAATAAAACCGGGCTGCATCTCTGATGATAATTTTTTGAAAGGCGTCTCCAATTAATTTAACTTCTTTCAAACAAAATACAGTAGGTACTCTTTAATCCAGCACGTTCGGGATCACGGCCACACCGGATTAGCGATTTTGCCGGATTATCGAACGTCAGTATAGTTTTAACGGGAGTACCAAAGAACAATTAATACAGTACAGTACAATGATATTTAAAACAACTTGTACCTGTAATAAGTTGCTCTATGGCAAGATAAATTCAAACGCGGTCAGCGCAGTGGCACGACCTGGTGGTTTAGGTCAACAAACGCCCGAATCCACCCAAAAAAATCCGAATGCTAGCTGCTCGATCTGTGCCGGATTACAGAATGTACCGAACCGAAGAATGCCGGATTAAGGAGATCTTACTGTATCTGCATTAACAATTTGAAGATTCTAAAATTATTTCCTTCATAGCCCTACTTACAGTAAACTTGAGATTTTTATTTATTTACATATATCTGTGTTCCTTTTTTTCTCTTTTTCTATATTGGAAGTAAGAGCATAAACAGACTGGAATGAACAAAGAGATGTGTATACCAAGGTTTATAGAATTAACAGGCTGTCTCTCGTGACGTCATTGACTTATCGAAAGATGTTATAATTAGAGGACAGGCCAAAATAAAGAAAAAGTGATCAGCTAATCTTTGGAAGTAAATAAGCGTACATCCAACTTGTTAATCTGTTGGGATTGGAAATTTAGATGGTAAGTTAAGAAGAAACGTCGCACTTGTATATCTTCAAAACCAATCTTCAGATGGCAACACCAGTGTGTGTGAGCATAAAGGCCACATGTGGTGAGATGACGCCCATATAACCACGGGGCAGTAGCTCGCGAGAAGTAATCAAAAGAGCAATGGACAGTGTGCTTAAATTTAGACAAACGCTAGTGGGATTGTATATTTGAAGTACAAATTGAAAACATATTTTAACCAAATAGCAAGTAGTGTATTCCTATTCAGCAACATGTAATTCACAGACAGTAGTGGAGTACAAGGACGACCAGATCAATAACGAGATGTGACATCTCTACCCCTATATTGAGGAGAGATGCTGTACGTGTGATGAGGAGAGATGCCGCATGAACCAAAACACAACTTGAAAAGAATTGGAATATTACGTTGGAGCTGAAACTCGTGACCTAAGCTCAAAGGAATATAGACGAGTCTAATAATAGCAGATGGAGACCCCAAGAATAACTCTTAAAGACGTAAGAATACAATGCTATTGCAGCAATGCTGTTGTCTAGAGCAACAAAAATTTTGACAATGTGTCGACCACATACACAAAATGTGGAATATTGTTAAAGGATAAACAATTAGAGGGTGTTGGAAAGGGTTGTAACTTGTATCAAGTGTAAGATTACTAAATGAATATACGAGGAGTTCACGGAAAGACATTCGGCGAGCATGCGAAACATATCTCCTGGCTTTATAGCCTTTGTAGGTTGGTTATATGAATGCAGAAAAAAGTTATACTTAACTGTAGGCAAGGTTAGAGAGAACTCGCTAGCAGAAACGTTGCAGACAGTTGTAATAATATTAATACAGAATATAACATGACCACTACACAGTGCCTTTCACACTCTTCCGACAATGGATTTGAATGCTTACACCAACTGCAGCAAGTGTTGTATGAAACTTTGCAATTTATCATAACGTGTGCATTAACTCTGGTAGAGAACATGTACTTTAAAAAATAGTCAAGATTTGGAAGTAAGTTGATATGGTATATCTTCTGCATATGCGGCATCTCTCCTTTAGTCCTATATCTGTTCATGATGTGCTGCACGATACGACTTTAGTTGGAGAATTTAGATTACTCCTTCTACCAGTGGGCGAACTTGCGCAACTAATGATCTTAGAATAGTCATCCTTGATCTTACACTTTTCATTTGAAAAAAACAACAACGAATTTAACGATCAATATAACATTAAATGAATTGATCATTTGAATCGAAGCTTAATGTAAACGGGCAAATCGTTAGTATGAATTGAAACGATCACTAGAGCTGTCACCACAACTGTTCTCGAAAATTTCACCCGGAGATGTCACTGGAACTGTTCCTAACACTGTCACTGGAGTTGTCAGCGGAACTGTTTCCGAAACCGTCATTGCAGCCGTCACCAAAATTGTTCTCGAACAAATCACTGAAACTGTTCTCGAATCTCTCAACTGAAGCCGTCGTATAAAGTATTTCCGAAGCTTACTGGAGCTGTCACCACAACCATTCCCGAAACTGTCATTGAAGCCGTCACCAAAACTGTTCTCGAAACTGTCACTGGAACTGTTTCCGAAACTATCTCTGGAATTTTAACTGGAACTGTTCTCGAATCTGTCAACTGAAGTTGTCACCTGAAGTATTTCTGAAACTCACTGGAGCTGCTACCGAAACATTTCGCGAAACTGTCATTGAAGCCGTCACCAAAACTCTTCTCGAAACTGTCACTGTAGCTGTCACCGGAACTCTTTTCGAAACAATCACTGCAATTTTCACCGGAACTGTTACTGGAGCTGTCACTGGAACTGTTCTCTAATATGTCAACTGAAGTATTTCCGAAACTCACTGGAGCTGCGGACACTCACGTTTATACGAAATAGCAGATAAATGCATTTTCTAAATCCGACAAGTTGCACAAAATTTCAATTTTCAATAAAGGACATTTTTGGATAGATACTTGAAATTACCATTCCATATATTGTACTTGCATGACATTGACAGAGTGTGCAAATTTGAGACTTTCCATCATTGATTATCTATGAATATAAGTGTACCTCTCAGTGTAGGCTGGAGTAATCAAAAGCGAAAAACGAGATTTTCACTTTATCTTCCAGAACGGAGAAACCTACATCGCATTTTGTTTGCTAGAAATGATATCCACAAAACAATGACATTGAAATACCCTAAATATCAGATTCTGAGACACACACCATATACAATACTATTATCGTTTTAACAATGACAATAACAATAATCTTGCAGTGTGCATTCCCGTGCTTAAAGAGATAAAGAGAAAGTGAGTTTTAAAAAACCGTTACGCCAATGATAAATATTATCTAAAAATAGGGGGCGGGAATGTCAAGGAGTTAAGTAAAAAGGAAGCTCTGTTCCCCCTCTTTCTTATTGTGTGAGTGTGTGTGTGTACTGACAACACATGGTAGTCTGACTATAATTAAACAAACCAGGAAACCTTAAAACAAGATGTTTTATGGTATCTCATTCTTAATTGTATGTTTCCTTTCCCGCCATTCATAACAATGGGAATTTTTGTATTTAATTATACTTTTGCAGCATGTAAGAAATTATGACATTTAACAACAACTGAGCTGTACTAAACACGAAAAGTATAATTATTTTGAGTTTTCCTTTTAGCAAAGATTGTTGACATAGTTATTCGGAGGTTTTCAGAACTATGTTTCTTTTTACTGATAATAAAATATATCTAAAATTGAAATTGCACCAAAAAGTAGAAAATATTTTTTATCTATTGGTTTGCTCAATTCAAAAGTTTGATCATGTGTATGGTGGCAGCACACGCTCCAGACAAGCAGCATGGGTCCACCGAAGTCACATGTTCTGATTTCTGTATAACGTCATTACATGCCTATAGAATGTAGCACTATTTGAAATGTAACTTTATTATACCAGGCCAGCAACACTGATAAAACGATAACATTACTTTCTTACTTTCCAATATATTGTTAATGTAAATCAAATGCCCAAAATTAAATTTACTTTCATGTAATTTTTTTATGATTTCTCGAGAAATATTAATTTTATTTGACCATTGCAAAATGTCGATTTTGAGCTCAGAGTTGGAAACACTTCATTTGGAAAATAAATGTTAAAACGATAATGATAATTTTTGTTCTTGTGTTAGTGTCAATAATTCAGCGATATAATTTGTCTGACCAAATCTATTAATAGATATAGGCAGGCCTATATCAAGACATAAACATCCGAGGCCAGGTTATCACAAACAGTAATCGAATGTTACTTCATAGTTACTTGAATTAAACGAAGAAATTGCACATAAATATCTGATACTTGAAAATACATCTCCTCATCTTTATTTAGTAATCACTTATATTTAACAGATACTTAACAGATGGATGTGATAGTATACGATTATTATTTTAAACATGAGAAAATGTTATGTAAACAAATTAACTTAAAAAGTAAACAGAGTTACTACTTTTTTTAACGAAAAGGAAAAGGTAATCATTCAAAGGGGTTAGTATACGTGTAATCTCTTATTATAGAACTTCTAATGAATATGTTACTCAAGAAAGTGTTAATTTTGCTCGTTTGAAGATGATGAAATATATAAACACCAGATTGGAGCTTCGGAGAAAATGACCACTCTACAAAGAAAGAGATAATAGCTTCTTTTGTCTTTTTTTTTTTTAAGGAAGAAGCATTTTAATAATTTTACATAATAATCTTCAATATTTTTAAGTTCTATTATCTATAATACAGTTCAGAAATAGTAGTTCCGTTGGCTTAGTAATCTGAAAGCTATGGGGAGTGATCTCATTAGTCGCCTACCCTGATTGAGGGTCTTCCGTGATATTCCCTCAGCCATACCGTGATAAGCTACCGTAGCGAAATGTGAAGTCAGTTTCTATCTGATTCATTTCAGATCCTACCGGAGCTACGGTGGCTCAATGGTAGAGCGAGTCATCGGTTCGATCCCTGTTCGTACCATTTAAGGATTTTGCGGTGGACAAACACTGTGTGTGTGTGTGGGTTTTCTCGGGGTTCTCCAGTTTCCTCCCATTTTCTTCCTAACACCAATTCATCCATTTGGCCTGAACCAAAGTTGCTGAAAGGCCTTAAAAATTAAATTCAAATTCAGGCAACTACTCTGAGGAACAAACAGACGGACAAAACAAAATTATGAATTCCTCAGCATTTGAAGGAGGAAGGGGTCAACGCTAACTGCGGGGTAAAAATGAAAGGCATGTGAAAAAAAAAAAAATGCGAGGAAACAAAGCGACCTTTTTGTTGTCACCCAAAAGTAATGATCGCTTATCGTATCATGTGCTATTGAAACGGAACAAAATCAGTTTCGGAGAATCATTTTCATTTTGTATTTTTATGCAATATTCTACGCCAGACAAACAATTCAGATAGTCAAGGGGGTGAATTTGCAATCGTAGTTCCATGGACAATGGATCGGAAACTTTTTTTTTTGTTTCTTTTAACTCATTTTCCATAAAACTATTGCAATAGAGAAAGAAGAAACGAATAAAAAAAGAGATAGAAAAAAAATTAAATGAAACCGAACAGTTAAAAAAAAAAAGAAGAAAACTTCGATTTCATCATGTCTGTTCTATGTCTCTCTCGCTGTCTCTGTTACCTTGTTATCTCGACTACCCAGTTAGTCCTGCGTTGTTGGTTGATGTCTCTGTTTTCAAATCCCCTCTGGAGTCTTTTCAGTACACAAGATAACAGCTATAAAACTTAAATCGTTCCGATCCCAATCACATTAAACTCTCCAACAACTCTACTGTACTATACGATACGCAGGGTTTCTAGGCGAGGCAGACTCTTGCATTATATGTATATGTATATATATATATATATATATATATATATATATGTATGTGTGTGTGTGTTTTTTGATGCTATCTATTGAGCGCAGTATGTGTGAACCCATTTTAGACACTGTTCACATCAGATCCAAACGAAGATGCAAATAATATCTGTTGAAGAAGAATACTTATTTCAAGATGGAAACTTGAAGTTTGAACTTTCCAAAAATAATTGAGTTTCTGTTAGTAGGAACAACTTCCTAGGAATAAATGTTTCTAGAAATTGCTCATTTACGAATAACTCATTTAGAAGCAACAAGGGTAAAGTGATTTCACTGGGGGCAAGGGTAAATAATATTGAGGATAAGACTCAGTGATAATACAAAGAAATAAGCCCATGTGGGCCAATTGGACACCTTCTGGAATCTGTGTCCCCGCCTTCTTGTTAGTAATGTTATATCGAATCTATATAAGTTTCAGTGACCTACTCTACGAAAAAAAAATAATCTTGTCTGAGGAAAAGTGATGACGTTGCATGTGTTAACTGACTGGTTTTGTAAAGGGTCAACGACAAAGATAATGTTAAATTTTCCTCTAACGTGCTCATTCTTGTCATTGTTTTTAATTATAATCGCGGTTAGACATCGCGATATGAATATCACTACGCAGTATACCTTTTCTCCCCTTCCTCTGTCCCTACCGTTCTACCACTCAGGTAATTTGTCATTGTCTGGAGTTACCGTGACATGTTTGTTTTCCTCCCCCGAGATCTGGCCGAGTATGTTTGTTGTAACAGGGAAAATACACACAAAAAATAATAATAAAACTGAAAAAGCGTATCACATGCGACAATTCTAGTGCTGGTATTTAGTTCTCCTCTATGGTACTGTTAATTAGTAACTTTGAAGCGTACGAATCTAGTGTTCGAAACATGTGTTCTTTGTTTGTTTTGACAATTTAACTAGGAAGTAACTAGTATTTTCAGTGATTTGACAAGAATATAATGCTGATTTTCTGAAGGTTACTAGTAATAACAGTGTTTCAAGAAGAAAGTAATGTGGCAATTTAATGGAAGTGACAAATATTGACAGTGTTTCAAGAAGAAAGTGATAAGTCAATTTAATAGAAATAACAACTAATTGACAGTGTTTCGAGAAGAAAGTGATAAGTCAATTTAATGGAAGTAATAAATATTCGAGATGAAAGTGATGAGTCAATTTAATGGTAGTAAGAAATTTTGACAGTGTTTTGGGAAGAAAATGATAGGCAATTTTATTGGAAAAAAGTGTAGACAGTGTTTCGAGAAGAAAGTGATGTCAATTTAATGATAGTAAGAAATACTGAAAGTTTCAGAAAGAAAATAAATGGGTCAATTTAATGAAAGTAACAAATATTGGCAGTATTTAGAGAAGGAAGTAATGGACCAAATTGAATGGAAGTAACTAGTATTCGCAGTGTTTTTACATGAAAGTAATACCGGTAGTCATAGTCGGTTACGAAACTGGTGACGAAATATGGGAAATGTTATTAAAAGCGATATAAAAATATAAAGCCATATAATCATAGGACTCGCACATTCCTAGTCAACCCAGTAGCTTATTACAAAGAAACACCATAATCTCTCGATGCATGAACTATCGCGTAAAAATGAGAAGATGCTCCAGTCAGGAATTGAACCCAGAACCATGTAATTTAGCCTATTTCCTTTGATCATTCAAACACTGTGGATAGCTCAGATGGTTTGTTTATCTGATATTAAACATGCAGAGAGGACTAGAAACAATTTTAATGTATGCCTTCAGAGACTCAAAGAATCCATATCCTCCATACTTGGACATAACAGACTTTGGACCACAGAGAAGTAAGTAGCTTTATAGTTTATTTTATTTTATGGATATCAGAATGCACGTGCATTGTACAATTCTAATAACAATTTACTAATCTCCGTTTTATTTAATTAATTTATATTTATGAACTTTTCTACGGCCCTAAACCCATTTCAAATGTACAGATTGATATCCCTCTACAAGCATAACTTCTGCAGAAGTGAATATAGAAGTTAGTCCAGGATTTCTGTTCCAAGTACCATGTGGACTTTCGTCTGGTGGAGATAAAGAAAACTTTAGAAGACTTCTATCGAAAAGAATGTTGTGAGCAGAGTTTGAGTCTTAACAATTTCTCCAATCACAATCTGGAGTCAGCGATTATCACTACTCAACTGTAGGCTGGAGTTGGATACTTCCTAGTGACAGCATTTCTCTTTTTGTACGTTCCGGTGACAGTCTACTTTATTATTTTATAAAATATGACTGCTTGAACTTGAGAAGGAATTTATTCTTCATGTTTTGTCCAAAATAATTGAGCAATTTCTATTAAATAAGCTTAATTTGTGAAAACCTTTAAGATTTATAACTTTTAGACCTGAAATTTGTCAGAAATCTATAAGGAACATCTGCAAAAAGTCATTTTTTTATCTATCAATATTAACTTTGAATGATCATTCTATTTAATAGATTTCTACATGTGGATGAATATAGCTTGTTCCAGTCAGAAACTTGATAATTTATTTACCTGATACTTTAGGAAAATGCAAGAAGGTTATGAATTACTTCTCTGAATGTTCCTAACTGCTGCTAGTAATGGTAAATTTCAAGTTTACTAGTATCCAAGTAGCTTTTTCAGATTCCTAGATTAGTTATTTACCCGCTTAAATATATACAGCATTATCGCATTCTTTCAAATATGATTTACAGTTATTTTGATGTCCAAAGTAACATTTTCAGTAGTTACATTAGTTCCAGACTTGTATCTCCAAAGTCTATCTTCGTTAACTATCTAACTTATTTTTGCGTGCCGTACCTTATTTGACAATTTACATATAATTTAGTCACTGTTTAAATATCAGAAAAGTTTGAAGAATTCGGTTTAGGAAACTTTAATTCATGTATGTACCAGTTCCGAAACGAGAAACAGTTAAACCAAACTGGAGATAAATTCTTTTACAGAAGAAGGGGCTGTCATCTGTTGTGAGAAATGGTAGCTAAAAGCTTGTCGTTAAAATGAAACTACTACTATTTTTTTTTCTCAACAGTTGTTGCAATTGTCGCCATAGTGAATTACCCCGAATCATACTCGTCTGACAAGGGTTAACAGATCTTTCGTTTGACTTTGTAAGTGTAGCATAAATTTAAATAAACACTGGAAAAATCATAAATAAAGTTACATTGATCTTTTATTCCTGAAATATTATTTTCGACAAAGATGTATTGCATTACAACAATATTAATAAGGAAAATAAAAGTCAGAAACGAAATAAGTATTTCCGTAATGACTTGATCATGAATTGGTCAACACAAAGTCCGAGAAATAGTGATGGACACAATTTTACTACTAAAAAACTGGCTACGCATTGTTGCTACCCTTTTAAACGATTTTGATTTTTTTTAGATATTCATTCGCAGTTCCTGTCAGGTATTCTTCTCTCTAATAAAGATATCAACTGCGCAGTTATACAAAATAAATAACGACTGTCATCTTTCGTTGAGAATAGAACTACATTGTATAACAGTGTTAAATTACGTTGTATGTTAAGACGTTGTCCCCATCCACTTACAGATCGTTCTATTCATGACTGGTTGGCGTTGATGTAAAGCAGGCAAGAGGGGGGGGGGGCAAAGCTCCCACGTGTTCATGAGTGTGTATATTCTTTCTCTGAATAATTTATCAACAGTAATTTTGTCTTTAGTATGAATTGGAGAAATACCACTGCAGGAGCAACTTTTGAAGCATATTAGATTCTAGTATCACAGTTCAATGGACCTCAAAAGAAATTTGCGTTAAAAATTATGTAAGACATGTCCAGAAAAAGAACAAAAAATAAACCAATAACTATTTTGATGCCATCTTTATATGTACGAGAACATATATACCATATTATTATGTGTGTGAACTCGTATGCGCGCGCACGTACATATCCCCTACGTGCTTTAAAGATGCAGATGGTTCTTTTCATCCAATGGTCTCAAATCTCGCATTCACATCGAATTGAGAAGAGGGGATCATTGGCTCATGTTTTCTTTCCTCCATTAGAAACCTTCTTGACTGGCAATGGATCAAAACAAAGAAGAGTTTATTGCTATTGTTGTTACTGCTAGTGTCGTTGTGGAAAAGCAGAAAATGGGTCTGACGAAGGGTCTTCAACTAGAATTGGGATAGAGGAGGGTGTTACTGAGCATGTCTGGAACTTACTGCTACCGAAAATTACAATATAAGCATTTGCTACCCTTGGTTGGATCGAGGAGGTATGAGATGGAAGAAAGAAGAGCAAGTGTGGGGTGGGGTGGGGGGTATGAAGACACTAAATGTAGGGAACATGAGGGTATCTTCCAAATGGAACTACACTGCGTAAATACTGGTGCAGGAATTGACTCTCCATTTCTCCGTGCGTTTGACATAGGGGATTAATTTATATTACGTCTTATTTAACAAAGACTTTTTTTTTTTTTACTGAAAGCACTGTAGCAATCCGTACCTTTAAACAATGTTCATGTTGTATGTGCGCGACTAAAATATTTCCAATTTTAAATTTTCTCTCATGGACTGAACTGACCACTTTTGGTTTAAGCTCGTCACGCCTAAGGAATGACATCTCTCGGTAATCGCTCTTGGGCGATCAAGGACTAGGGAAGGTAGCTAGGACCTTAGTTGAAGTACCAAACCAGTATTTATCTTGTGGAACTTGAACCAGTGATTCTACCAGGATGTTCAGTTTTGCATGATTTCTGTTGATTTTTAAATGTAAAGGTTTTAATGCTTGAGAGGAGGCTCAAGAATTTGCAGCAGTTACACCGACTCATTTGAAGATCTCACACAATCCAAAGCTGGAACCCACGTGCCTTCTTATTGTTAATTCGGAGACCGTGACGTTACCGACTCGACCATAGGGGGCTATTAGCGACATTGTTTTCATTTCATATAATATCCTTAGTTTGTTTTGTTTATTTACAGCGTTGATTTCTTGCTTGTTCAGGACGATATAGTCTCTCTCTGAACTCTGAAAGATAACGTTGTCCGGCAAGCGCAACTTTCAAGAAAAGTAATGACCAATCTCCAGCTACGCAGCATTCTTCTGATACAACTGAGGAATACCTGTATTGGAAACAGGTCTCGAACCTGTACCGTACACTCAGTGCCAATTGCTAGAAAGTGATCTTCGTAATCACATCAATCACGAGAAGAATAGTGTTAATATAATCAATTAAAAACCAAAGTAAACTTGGCAATTTCAATTTTCTATTTATGGCCTTTAGGAGTAAACTTGGCCTCAAGCATTTGGAGACGCTAAACATTTGGGACTCATCGATCATAATGCTTAGCGCCGAGTGATATCAAAATGTGGCTTTATGAATAAACAAGGCAAGCACGGAAATACAGTAGTAACGTTTAATATACAGAAGGTCCTTGAAATTTGTTTGTGTATGAATTGTTTGGTAGTATGACTAAAAATTATTTTACCACCACTGTTGTATGTTCCATATGAGCCTTAAGGTTGCCTTTCTTTTCTGCAACATTTATCCTCGAAAGTGAACTTCCACTCACTCTACTCAATTTCATGTTTCCATTTTCCCTTCACGTGACCCTCACTGGAATATTTCTTCTTGTCCATTTCATTTCCTTTCATTGTCACTTAATGTCACCCTCATGGTTAAATTTCTTCTCACCTATACTCAACGTTACAACTGAATTTCCTTCCACGTGTACTTAACATTATCTTATGGTTAAACATTTCCTCTTCTATATTCAACTTCATGGTTTCATTTCCTTTCACCCAAACTTCATGTACACTATCCTTCGTTCTCATGACAGCTTTGATTCCGTATAATTATGGTCTGAATGTTACATTAAATTGAGATTCAAGCTCACTCTTGTGATTGTATTTTGGCTTACCATACTTACCCTCAATCATCTAAATCTCAATACCCAGTACGTGTGGTCCAGGAGATTAGGCCTTGGTCTTTCTACTACCACTGCGGAGGCAGGCAAGTTCGAGAGCTATTGCCCGCTGAGGTTTTCTCAGGGTTTTCCTGTTTCATAGTACAGTATCGTAACTACCCTGGCTAGTGGCTACTAATTGTACCTTGACTAAAGCATTGGCCACTCTACTAATTCTTGTGTCACTCTGCTGATTGAACCTCCACACTTGCATCTACACCAAACTCATCCTTATTCTTGCACAATTTCCTTTCGTCTACATTCAACCTCATTAACCTTGTGGTAAAACTAATTAATTTTAACTTGCTTCTCTTCAATATCAGCCAGCCAAATATTTAACCATAGACCTCATAATATTTAACCAAAGACTAAACACGCTTCTCCATTTCTGTCTGCTCTAAAACTAATGGGTTTTTGTAAAGGAAAACGTAATTTTGAATTTATCCGCTAGGTAACTCTAGTATTGACCTAATAATAGAATATGAGATCTATACCAGAGCTACCTAGCGGATGAATTAAAAATTACGTGCTCCTGTACAAAAACCCATTAGTATTAGCGCAGACAGAAATGGAGAAGCGTGCTAAGTCTGTCTATTATGAGGTCTATGTTTTAACCTTCTTGAGGATAAAATAGGTGTTGCCAACTTACTGTTAGTCATTTTGAGAAACGACAACCATTTGAGATAAATATCTTGCATACCATATCTGCAATGTATCTTATCTTAGTGCGTTCTGAAAGGTACGTAGGTTCTTTTTACTCAATCGAAAATTAGGAAGTTTAGAGTACTGTAATCTCCACTCCAGATGCTGTAAGTACATTAGATGTACACAAGATTCTCGATATTAAAGAAACATGAAAGTCGTCTCATTACAGAATATGTAAAAAAAGAGAACAGATTTAACATTAATGCATGCGTAATATTATTGCGTATCCTGTTTCTACCAGGTTCGATGTCACGTACGAAGTACATTCCCATACAGCCCCATTGAACGGTGTAGTTTTGAGCCAACTTTGCCATATATTGTAGGCTTCGTCCTTAGAAACTCTTCATTGGTAGTTTAGGATGCTAAGAGCAATTTCGCCAACCTTAACACTGAACAATGATCTGCCTTAGTTCATATAGTGAGCTTCGTATAGAACACCTTCCATGTACCCTCATATAGATAAAAATATCTGCAAGTGATAAGCCATGTAATCGTAGGGGCAGATTACCTAAAATTCCTTAATGCCTATGTGACATTGTTTTGTTATATCCTACATTAACGTCTATCGACCTCAAGGAACATTACGGATTGTTTGATGCACTGTTACGCTACAATAGTCAATCTATTGTCTCCATGATAATAGATCTCACTACTAGATGACGTGATATACCATACCAAAATACAACTTTTTATGAGTGCAACGGCCTTTCAAACAAACCATTAGGACTGTTGGAGCCTCAATATTATTTTGACTGTTCAGTAAACCAATAACGTGAAACCAAGGTTCGTCACTGAAGGAAACTACACAATTCAGAGTTTTTCAACAAATGATTCGAACCCTCGTACAGTACCCTAAGTTTTTCTTCATCCAGATCTTTAAGTTATGGGAAGTAGTGAATTCGATAGGCTTGAAAATGCAACTTTCTCTTAGATCTTTAGTTCTCATAAAATATTCAAGATTTTTACTGGCAGTTTCCTGAGATTTCTTGTAGTAGAACATTACAATTAGCACTTAATTTCAATTATCTTTGCTTCAGTCAAAATGTCTGCAATGTCTTGTTGAAAATCAAAATCATATTTCCTAAGCCTAATTTCTCAGCACTTCCCTTAAGATCTTACTAGAAAATATGTTTAAATCCAAACGTATCCGCTGTGTCTTCTATAAATTCAAGTTTTAGACGCCATTAGAGACTATAGAATCCCACACCATTGTACTTACTCCACCATGCTTGACTCTGCCTAATGTTAATTTAATTAACATTTTATTCGATACCAAAGAAACTGTTAAGAGTTACGTGGAGAAAAAAAAGGACTCTTACAAGATTTTGAATTACCTGAGTTGACGGTGTTCTAATACTTTGTTGAGGGTATAAAATTATGTTTTTCTTTGTAAATACTTAGGGACCTACAAGTTACACCTAAGTTTTATAGTTCAACTAAAATTATTATTATTTGAGCAAAATAAATTTGTTACAATTTATATTCTTTTAAAATTTAATGTATACACAACGTCATGATAATTCAGATAAAAACTTATTTTTCCAATAGTTTTGTTAATACATTAAATTCCTCACTTGTATGTATGTAAGATTCAGTGATGGAATAAATGAAAGATCGCTTTTTCTGAAGAAATGACTGTTATATTTTATTGATACATTATCGATAACGGGAAGGGCGTAAGCAAAAGTGCTATTTCCACCCACACAATTCATTTTATCTTATCATATCTATCATTGATAAATAAAAGCGTACCACTTACGACACTTTGCTTTTACAGTTCAGATAAAAAATGTGACAGTTTTTAGGACTGTTAGACTGTCATCTTGTGACGTGACATAGCACTTGGAATCAAATAGGGAAAGCTTTTATAGTATATTGATACTCCTCCATTTTCAGTTTCTTTTCACATAGCGCCGGTTACACGCTATTTTGTCGTGTCTCCAGTTGTGGTTGAAATTGAGTTATTGGTTGATATACAAGGTTCTCAATGGTAAATAAGTATTGGGTACAAATGAAGATAGGTTATGAAGTTTTTAAAATGGTCGTAAGTACCCATGTCTTTGGAATGTAATGTTTAATTGTCGCATCTCCATTACTCAACTACATCACTACTTGTTGAAAGTACGTGAGTGTGCTTTGGTGAATGGCATCTTCACGAATGAAGGATGGATGCTTTGACTGTTGTCACTGATTTGCTTATATTTCAACGAATTTTTAGCTAATGGTAAATTACATTGTGGGTGCTTTTCATAATTACGTTATTGTTCATCTGCCTATTGTTTAACTCATAAAATGACAATAATAACCATTTTGATGCTGCTTTCACATTTTCGAAAACCGTAAATACCTGACATCAGGATAAAAAAAAAATGCCTTTGCGTATCTCTAAGGTAAAAATCTCGAAATGTACAACATTCTCTAATTTCTTATTATGTCTTCATGGGCATCATCAATAAATGAAAGTACCTTACACATCAATAATTATTTAAAATTAATAAAATCATAATGCTTAAAATAGAGTTCAAAATTGTCGATTTTGTCAGTCAGTTTATTCCTTAAATTGTACGAGCAAGCGTGCTGTCATATAACGTGCACCTAAACAATTAACTATTACCAAATTTATATCACAGATATTCACACGTTTGTACAAGTGTTTTACTATTAATCAAACCGCTTTGTTCATCTTTAATCAATTTTAACGCATAATAATAATAGTAATTCGATAACAAGTATGGGGGGTCTATTCACACACGACCACTGCAGTGGTTTTTTCAAGCCACAGCCACAAATCACTGCAGTGGCTCACCCAGTGAAACTGCATGGCTTCAGTCACCTACCATTACCACTGCAGTGGCTTCATTAGATGCAACAATTTTATCCTGTGTACTGCTAAAAGTGGCCTGTGGCGTGCCACCGCCAGAGAAAGTGGCCATTTCTGCACAGAACCTAAGAAAAAAATCGTGTGGATTTGAAAGTTATAAGTTTTCTAAATTGTTTTGGAATTAAAACAAAATGGCAAAACTGATTAGAGATCGAAGCTGCTCAACATCCTACAATAACGATGTTGGATCAACGAATCAACAGGTTTTTAACTCATAAACCGCCCAGATAGCACAAGGACGTCCCACGGACGTTCAAGGAACATCCTATCCTGGACATTCCGCTGATCCCATGGATCTTTCCTAAAACATCCACGGGATGTCCAAATGTCCGCCTTGGTCCCCAAAATTAGATTTCCATGGGAAGCCCTCAGGACATGAAATGGCATTTCAAGGAGGACGTTATAGGACATTTTATATCCCGCATATATTTCATGGACATCCAAGGGATTTCCATCTTTGCCCAGATGATTCCTGCAGGACATTTTTGGGAATATCTAGGGGACAATTCCCATGAGCAAATTTTCGAATGGGCCAAATACAGAATGGACGATGGTTGCTGTCTATTTGTATACAGGAAAAATATAGCTAAGTGAGAGTTAGTGCATTGCTTTCATGGTGATGTATTGTGGTGTTTGTAAATTCTCCAACTGTCTGCGATCGGGTTTGTCCCCGGAACTTTGTCTCACTCATCGTTTGTAGCTCGTCACTCTAATCAATGGACTATGAAGGCATGTTGATAGTGATTTGTATTTCACTATTCCTTTTATGTTGCGAGGACAGTTTCTGAAGTAAAAGCTTAAATTCGATACTGATATCCCGAATTGGATCTTATGTTAGAGTTATGAAGGATGTTTCGTCGATTTTGTTCTCCAATCCTGTCCTGTCTGGTAATTGACAACATTGCTGATACATGATAGTGTGGCATTACTTTTGGGGTTATTATTTTTATCTTTCTGATCTTCGAACATTTTTCTCATCTTTTGCTGATCCGAAAATGTGAAAATGTTAAAGAAAACTGCAGTGGTTTTCAACTGCGAGTCCGTTGATGAATCCTATTCCATCCCTACAGATTTCAAGATACTTGTCTCTATCTTTGACTGTCTGTGAATACTAAAAGGTTCAAAAGCACTGATGTAGACCACTGTGAAATGGTTCTCTGTTAACTCAGGGTTTATTATTACTAGTAGTTTGCAATACATATGGAGAGAAATCTCCCACATAACACACAAGCTTATGATAAGCTTGATATTCAGTTGATTTTCGCTTGTGTAGTTAAGATTAATGTAGCAAGCGTGATTTAAGCTTGAAATTGACTGTACTAAGTTTGACTTGATATTGCAAATTTGATTCAAGCAGGACGTAGATAGCTATGTTGATATTAGACAGCTAATGTTATGGAAGACCTGTTTCACCCTTGTTGTAACAAGGTTGTCAAGTACCAACTAGTAAGTATGATTCAAGCTTGATTTAAGTTTTAGACTTGACATGATAAGCTTGCAATAAGTTTGAATCAACCACTCCACTATCGCGGATATTATTTATTACCTTTCTATTTTCATTCAATAGGTGACGGAAGACTTACTAAAGGTAACCGAGTGAAGTATTCAACAAGCAAGTGATAGAAGAATTGCAGAAAAAATAATCATCAAGAAATATAAGGCAATATACTGGATTAAACATAGAAATAGCAAACTAGCGGTGGACACTATATCGAGTTACTCAAATCTACCTATTTATATAAGTATCCCAACAATGTTAAATCAATTTACAGCACTGAATTGTTGAATACCTTATACATAAGATCTATAAGTGTCACGGAAATAGTCTAAGAAACAACAAAACACTAAACTGTAAATAAATGAAACAAATACTATAAATTATCATTCTTAAAACTTATTATTTACTTTGATTTAATGCATCTGCTTCTTGGGCCATCTATCGTCCTTGTAAAGTTCAAATTAAATCGGATTAAAAATAAACGAATATAATGAAAGTTATTAGTTTAAATATGTTTTTCCAGAAAAATGAATACAAGGAAAAGGTCTTACAACGGGGTGTCAACGTTGTTTTAATAATGAGTATGACTATTTCAGTGCATCATATCACCAAAGTTAGAGAAATTACGTGTTAGTTGGAAATACTTACTGGGACAATAAAGATGACGGTATAGCCGTACCTCAGTGACGTCAACAAAAATGGCGGGAAAGAAAGAGGAATCAGACAAGAAAAAAAACATGGCTTCTCATTGACACTTCCTCGAATCTCTTCGGCTTATTTTTGAGCGTATCGAAAACTTGCAAGGGGGAAACTGGGGGAGGATGGGGAAATTTCACCATTAACTTTTCCTATTTCATCTTTCGGCGCTCCCTGTACCTCACAGGGGGATTAAACGTTAGAGGGTAAGAAAAACCTTGTATCGCTTGCTACCAGAGAGAGAAAAACCGACCGTATATGCGAATGGTTGTAAGAGCAGCTTGCAAAAAGGCATATAAATGCTTAGCAATAATAGACAAGAGGGTACATATATAGCATTGGGGGTAGTTTTACGAAAAAGAATCCTCGTTTTCCTGATGCCTAAAAGTACAAGGGACGAATAAAAGCTGTTAGTTGAGGGAGGAAGAGGGCTGGCAATATCTGTTGTCGAAGATTTTTCTCTCCCTTCCCCTATGACTATAGTATCATTAGCCCCCTTTTTTCAAAGTTCGCCCACCTACTTCCGAGTTAGTCTGATGTTTTGAGTTGCTATGTAAGCGAGTGCGGAATATGTTTTCGTTGTTTCCTTGTTCTGTTTGTTGTTCTATTTATTCCATTGTGTTTATTGTGTGTTTCACAGTGTTAAAAGGATGGAACATTTCAGTGTTTTTGCCTGTTGGTAAAGTATAAAGAAATTTCTGAGTGTAAATGTAGTTTTAATAGTCCATAAGGAAGGCACCGGTACCCGTAATTTTCCGGTGCACTACAATAGTATCGTCACCATTTTTAACGTTTTTTTAAATGAAAATTTTGGTTATTTAGGTAGCCTGGCATAGGCTGTATCTTTTGACCTGTTTTCCAGGTGGTTACCAATTTTAGTGTGCAAGTCACTAATGAGTAAGATGGTCAATTTTTTGGTACATTCAGTGGTTAATATCAAGCAAAAGGCCTATTTAAGTAAGTTGGATAAGGACATTCAATTATCTTGAGGAATCACTTGATGGTTTTCCACAAAATTTATCAGGGAGACAAATTTAACATTTTTATTTTTCAACGTGTACTGTTCACTAAAATCCACCCGAAAGAAAGAGGGGGCCGTTCTTTAATAAGTCACTGTATAAATTATCTACCTTTTTACTTTTGGAGGGAATATTCTGGAATGTTTTGTATTCCCCTCAGTTCCTCTCCAAAAATGTCTTTAAAAACTTGTAAGCAACATTCTTTCTGTAGATGGAACGGATGGAGATAATTTTTATTACTCCTCACTAGAATTGGATGTTCTGAAGAGGTTTTATTAAAGTAAACATAGTTCTCAACAGAAAAGTTTCTTTTTTGTATAATTTATCCCATAGACAGAGATGATAAGACTTCCAGCAATGGAGAGCATCGAAACCGAACGTTTGAGTATCATATTTCGATTTCTGTAATTTAATCAAATTTCGTCAAGTAGAACTAAACTTTTTAAAAAATTTAAAATTTCATGTTTACCAAAACTTTCTTTCACGGACTAAATAATTGAATTTGGCCAAAGCTCGTCATCTTACGGATGTAGTCCCTTGGCAATCACTCTTCCGGGAGAAAAAAATATGAAAACTAGGGGGCTATTCATTTAATTTAAGTACAATCGCCTGGTAAAACAGGAAAACTCTTGAAAGTCTCAGTCAGGATATGAGTCAGCGGGATTCAAGCACTCGTGCTTTTCTATTGCTGTTTCAAACCCACGACCTTAACCGAATTGAACAAACATTAGGATGAAATAATTGAACTGAGATCATATCTGCAAATACCATAGGCAAAGTAAAATACTATACGACTTCATCTCAAAATCTATATCTCCCGTACAATATCTCAGTAAATTATCTTTGTCAGAATTACGAGTTATATTTTTGTCTTTAAGTACTTTGTCTTCAAGAATCATGTTTTCGCAAAGGCATATTTTTTTCCCCGTCAGGTTTACAATAATTTATTTTACATTATATTGGCTGCTCGGACAGGTAAGGCTTAAGCCATCACATGTATGACTGATGGCATCCTTCGGCGAAAACTCTTTCAAGATAAAGGATGAAGAATCTAGTAACTAGGGTCTTAGCATATGTACCATCTCGTCATTCGTCTTGTGAAGCTAAGAAAATCTCCATAAACCCTCAGTCAGAATACGAATTCTCTTAACCCAAAAATTTCGACCGTATCAACTAGACAATGGGGTTGGGTTTCACCAGCTTGAAGTGTCCTCTTATTTTGTGATATAAATTTGAAAGTATACCGAATTTGAGCATGTAAATTATTTTAATTTCCAGGAAACGAAAGACTGAAATTGAAATGTCCATTATTCTAAGATCGTGCAAATATAAGGAAATTTCTTTAAAGTGTGTTTATTTCCTGACTGATCGGTCAACTAACAACACTTTTTTTTACAGAATTTTTGGTCATTTTTGGCTTGAACAATGAACTTTCATTTTTTTAAAATTCAATTCTTATGATTATATCGGTAAGATTTACTGAACACATCTAAAAATCGAAAGTACCTTTTAAAAAAATAATAATAATAATATAAAAAATAAGAATGTAAATCTAATAATAATCGTAATAGGAATCTAAGTAATGATCGAACAAAAATTCTGTAAGACTTCAGTGTCACCCCCCAATAAAATTCTTGAGCACACACCTCTAACTGTAAATTTTTTACAATTCAAAAATCGATAAAACCCCTGCTTAATTCTAGTTTCACCCTCCTAATTTTGGCTTTACAATCCCCCCGCCAATTGAAAATCCTATCAGAATCCCTGTAAACGAGAATTAACAAATACTGTATTATTATTTTTCGATATTTTTTTTATTATTCTGAAAGGTTTTATTTTTATCATAAACGTTACATGGGCTTTTTTATGCAGGCAAATAACTAGTTTGATTGACATTTTGCAGAAAAGATTTTGAGCATATTACATTCAATTTTGTTGTTCAAGACCCTTTTTCATAAATGTACTTTAACAATGAGTCCTTTGTCCAAATATTATTTTATTACTTCTTTCAAAATTGAAACGTGCGACCGAATTATACAGGATGTAACAAGACTTGGAAGAATACTTCAGGAGGTTATTCTCGACATCAAAACAAGTAAAAGAGTTTCTATGAACATAATCGAAATTCCGCTTCGTTCTGGAGATACAGCGTTTCCAACTTGCAGCCCAAAGTAGACCCCTTACAATGGGAAGAAAATGAACAATTCTTAATAAATCAGAAAAGACGCATTGAATGAAAAATCTCGTTTCTGGAAATTTATATCTAACAACATTACGGATACTAGGAGTGAAAACTTGATGTCACCTGGTTGTCAGTGTTGCCAATCTGGAATAATGTTTAAATTTGTCAAATGGCACTACGTCGTGTTATTGAATATTTGGCATCCCCTAGTGATAATAAACATCATACGCTAAAACACAGGCCGCATTATTGCAAGCTATGGATACTACACGAGATGAAATATCACAGAAAAATATGTAGTTTGTATAAGATCGCGAAAACCTTTCTGTCTGATCCACAGTTTACAACGCTGCGGTGTGTGCTTTACGTATGTTGTTTATCATCACCAGGGAATGGCAAATACCAAATAACACGGCGTAGTGGCATTTGAAAATAAAATAACATTACACCAGGTTAGCAACACTGACAACCCAATGATATCGTGTTTACACTCCTGATATCCATAACGTTGTTAGAAATAAATTTCCGGAACGAAATTTTCATTCAATGCGTCGTTTCTGAATTTTTTAGAATTGTTCATTTTCTTTCCATTGTAAGGGGTCGACTGTGCGACGTTGGGCTCCAAATCGGAAACGTTGTATCTCCAGAACAAAGTGGAATTTCACTCATGTTCATAGGGACTTTTTCACTTGTTTTCATTTTGAGAATCGCCTCCCAAAGTTTTTTTTTTTTTTTCAGAGGGTTTGTTACACCTTGTATGTCTGTTCATTCTCTTCTCTAGATGGACCTTATGCGTTTTCAAATCGACCAGCAGGCGTCGCCATAACCTAGTGTTTCTTGCAAGCAATGTGACGTTATAATTTTATGATTACACAATTCTTTAATTCTCGCAACGCCCAAGATGTAAAAGACCTTTATTTAGTCAAGCACTTCCAATTCTTGAACAAAATTTCAAGGTCACATTTAGGTTAATTCTTATTAATAATTTCTTCATTTACTATTCAGTCTGAAAGTATGCTTGCTACCTCACCACTCCAATTTTGATTTTACATCCCCCAAACTAAATATCCTGGTGAATTCCCTGATCTGGTTTCTAGATAGTTGTTTTATGAACTATCCTCACACCTCACATATCTAAGTGGTACTACTCAAAATATTAGCTATTTTAAATTGTTAATATATGTACTGTTATTAGTGTACAGGATATGTGAACGCCCATTCTTTGGTTGAAAAAAATAACTTGATTTTATATGGGCGAGTCTAGTAAACTGTTGACTTCGGCCCGTCACGATTATCCGTCACATTAGAGTTAAAAGACACCCATGCCCCTGCCGGGACTCAAACCCAGGACCTTCGAATCGGTCACCCAAGCCAATTCTGTAATGTGTATGGCTCAATGTTTCATACAGTACATTCTTACTGCTGTTTTTCATAGTATATACTTCTCTTCACACTTCCATTGATTTCCGTCTATAGGACTAATGCGAAATAAATTGTCTATAAAATATGTGCTCTCTCTCTCTCTCTGGCTTACGGAACTCGCAAGTTCATAACCGCAGTAACGAACATTCGCTATTGGATTCTATCCTGCTTAAGAGCAAACCAATTTTTATCATGAACATCTACCTCTCAAAGATGCCCTTTTATATTGTTATTCGAAGAACTCCTCGGTCTTCCCAAAGACCTCTTTCTCTCAGGCTTCCCAACCACGACGGAAGATAATCTTCGTTTTTCCTCATTCGACCTACATGACCTGTATCCTTATCAGTATAAAAACCCTTTCGGGGTAAAGGGAAGAGTACCGCGAGAATTGTACTCACAAAAGAAGTGATATCCATTTTGCGAGTGATTTTCTTTGTGTCACTATGGTGGAATTGTTTCCTTTGTAATAAAATTAAGAGATTTAGTATCTTCCCTTCCCCAATAGTGACACAAAGAAAATCACTCGCAAAATGTATATAACTTTTTTTGTGAGTAGAATTATTGCGTCACTCTTCGCTTTACCTCGAAGGGGTTTTTATACTGATATCACTTATTTTGTAAAGCTGTCTATTTAAAAAAAAGTGCATAGTCTTCATACAAATAGTCGATTTTGGACCATGGTAGGCTCTGTGTCTCGAAAACGGTAACTCCTATCAGAACAATAAGCTTCGATTTGCCTGCAATTGACCCCCACCCCCTCCCGGTACCACCCATTTGGGGCTAAAACAAAAGTACAGACAGAATGACAAACAAACTTTTCTTTCATTTGTTAAAATTCTGTGATTCGGCTAAAAAAAAAGTCATTACTTTTGATCCCCTTCACCGATTTTGATATACACCGTTAGAAAGGTACTGAAGCGTAAATTAAGATTCCGCAAGATTCGGCAGTCTATGTGGTCCGGGATCAGTGCTATCATCAGAAATGTGAAATTTTGAATTTTTTTCGCACCGCTCTACGGGGTTCCAGGAAGGTCCTACCGACCAATTTTTTTTTTCTGTGTCTTAGTATGGCAAAGAGCTTTCAAATACAAGTTCAAGCGTTAAAATCGGGCTTATAGCTTGCTAGATCCAAAACTAGCTTTTAACATAAAGTGCCACTATCAGACTCACTTCTCAGGGTCACTCGAAGAACGACCGTTCATCATGATTATTCTGTGATATATTGTACCCTTCTAATCCATATGACGACTTAATGCCATGGTGAGTTAGATAAGTCTTAGCTCAACTTGGTTTCCAATAATCTTTTTCACGAAAACTACCCCTAAAATGGGGTTGCATCTTATACGCCAGCTAATACAGTCATTAAAATGCATATAAATAGTGCACCAAAATGGAAAGAAACAAATGCAAACCAACTGACAATTGAAGGTAGCTCACAATTTATTGTTGAGTTATACATGATAATCTAATTTTGTGTCAATTTTTTATGAAGTTTCTATTTATGTCAAAACTGATATTGTATGATATAAACAAAACTAGATAAAAAAACAAAGGCTGCACATTTGGAAGTAAGAAAAAAAAAGCCTTAGAAAACTTAATTCCAAACCAAACCAGAAATACGAGCATGACAGATAAAATATGTCATTCTAAAAAAGAAAACTTACTGATTTATCGCATATTCTGTCTGTCTTCTGTATGTTCTTTCGTTGTGGTGTCTGTCAAAGAAGGGAGAAGGTAGATAAACAAAATAGGTGAGGGTAGGATGGAATGCGGAAGGACTTGGTCCCATTTTTATTTCTTTATGTTTGCTTTTGGTTCCATATTTCGTTTTGGTTTCTTTTATTCTGGATATCCGTGGAAAGTTAAAAAGCTGAGGGGCTGAAATCAATGTGTGCTTGTTTTCCATAGTAAACAACACTCTCGTCGTGGTGGTTGTGGTGTGGTGTAAATACAGGTAGTAGAAGAAACTTCTCGGTGTGATGTGGAACCACTAAAGGCTCAAAAGGTCGTGGAAAGAAAAATAGAAACTTTTTAAATTTTACGGGAATTTGAATTGCATTTAGTCAGAAACCACTCAAAACTATTTTCCCTTCATTTACGGCTACTTTTTTATATCCTTGTTTGTTTCGTATTTCTTAGTTGTTGTTCTTTTTGCACCATTATTTTCTTCTCCTTTTCTTTGGCTCCCTTGTATTTAGGCTTCCGCATTAGTTCCATCTGAAAATTTACCTTCTTCCTTGTGTTGTTTAATTTATACTGCTGCACTGCTTTTTACTTGCGCATTTCGAATCTTCTACAGTTTGCTTTATTTTGCGTTCACTGTTTACTCTTGAAATTTCGTATTTTGTTTTCATGTTCTAATTAATTTGAATATTGCCTAAATTATATATGTTTATTTATTTAACCTTTCATTCAATTCTGTCAGGAAAAATATTGATATTATTAATATTAGCTGATATGGCCTGCCTTTGCTACGCGACGGACAAGTTAATCAACCTTATCCTTTCTCCAAAGACGTATTCCGGATGGGGACCCTGAAGTCCAGACAAGCATCGAAATTCCAATTTATTGCTAAATTTATATATTTTTAAAAGTCATTACATACTGTTAATGGGCATCCTCAAATTTTCTCGACACCATCAGAAAGCAAATTGTACACACGTCACCGACAACGGTATAGTCAGGGATTTTTCTACGGGTCCAGAATTTCCCTAATGCTATTTTTTGTAACATTACTCTGATTTTTAGGCGCAATTATATATGTTTTATGTACACTTCATACACATATCGGTTATGAACATCCCACGAAAGCTGTGGCCACCCTTCAAATAACATTTCTATATAAGACTCTGCCCTCTAACCTGTACAAATTACTTTCCAGTCTACATTAGATATACTCGTATAAACATCACCTCAGACAGCGAAAAAGAATTTTCATGTCCGAAGAAAAATTCCCTCTTTCTTGAGATGGAACCCTTGGGTGTTGAGTGGGTGCAGGTAGCAGTTGTGTACGATTTATAAGGCGATAACATATGTTACTTTTAAATGTTTAATTTATTTGGGCCATTTTAGCAGTGTTGTCAGATCCCTATCGCAATATTTCCCTCAAAATACTGAAAACATTCCCGGATTCTAAGTTTTCTTTAAAAATTACTGGAAATTTAAACAAAATATGCCGTAAAGATTTTTTAAAAACCCGGATTTTTAATATTTTCCCCCCCCCCTTTTACCTTTCATGTAGCACAATTTTTCCCGTTTTCTTTAAAAATTACTGGAAATTTAAACAAAATGTGACAAAAATATTAAACAAAAATTCCCGATTTTTTAATACTTTTCCCTTTTACTTTTCTTGTATCTCAAATTTTCCCGTTTCCAGGAAATTTTCTCTCCACCTGACAACACTGCATTTCAGAAACTACTGACTTCGACCCGGACCGATTATATGAGTGCAACGTTGTTTTTGTTTTAAAGAAAAAAATATCCAGAAATAAATGAAGGTCTGACAAGGAAAAATTATCTTGAACACATTTAAACAAGTTGAAAGAGCTTGAAAAACAATGCGGAACTCTCTGTGCTAGGTGCCAAAGCCAAATAAATTCGCCACTGGAGGGACCTAAAATAAACAATGAAAACTGTCCAGAACTATTAACCAACTAACACGTAAGTTCGAGTTCTGACTAATTAAATTTCCCAGGATTGTCCTTAGTTTTACGAGGTGAATGCTCTGAAGGTACCTAAACCAAGACCTTTGCCGGTAATTTCGCATACAATCCTTGCTCCTGGAAGAGGACTTGAGCTTCTCAGCATATTTAATTCTTAATCAATATGTATTTTACGTAAAAAAAAAACAACTTATTCTCATATAATAGTGAATTTTCAATTTAGTTTACAAATCAAACTTCAAACAGCATTTCCTATTCTTTTCTTCGAGGTTGTGGCGATAAATGAAATGTTATCTTTTTCCCCTTTCAGCTGATCATTAATAACAGCTAGTTAACACAATTAGTGTGTCTTCTCTTTCCTGTTGACCTCATTAACACCATAAACACTTTCTTCTTACAGACTCAGTCAGCTTATCGGTAGAAGTTGCAACAAAGTATCTTATCCGAAAAGAAAGAAAGAAAAAAAGACTTCAACTTGTCTTTCCATTTTCAGGATTACCTTGTCTTTTACCCCCTTATCTCCTTAAATGTCAAAGAGAAGAGAAAAAAGGTAATTTCGCTAAAATGAAAACTTGTTTTTCAAATCATTTTTTTACGAAATGGATGCGTAATGTAGAACTGTATGACGATGGGAGTGTTATACAAGGAAAGTGTACCTTGTAATGTTTTGTTTTGTCAGTGTATGAGTGAGAAACATTGCAAGAAACAACCCGACATGTTTTTTACTTTCGGAGTGTGTCATATAAAATTACTGTTCTGTTATTATTGTAGTTTTTTTATTACGAAATTAATTCAGAAGGGGAAAATTCAAGTTTACAATTACCCTGTGAATATTTGTGTAGACACCAACAGCAATTAACATGGGAAAAGCGCGAACAATTTCTTTAAAAAAGAGAACAAAAAAAATCAACCTTTGTCAGTGTTTTGTATCAATGTAACCTTGATAAAGTGAAATAACAGTGTACTTCAGAAACAAGAAGACGAAGAAAGGAATTAATAGAAAAAATGTCTCATTATTTTAACCAGCAAGAAGCTAAAGAAAGGTATGTGAAAAAGAATTGCAAACATTTATTCTTTAAAAAAAAATCTGCACGTGTTATTGCGGTGTTATTTATATGAATATTGCTCTGTCGAATGCAAAGAAGATTCACCTTACATTCTACCTGAGGCAGAATACGATGACAAAAAGAAATAGCGGCTCGTTTTCCCTTTGTGAGTTTGTTGCATGCTTTGCTTGTAAAAATGCTCGGTTTTGTTTATTAGTTTATGGACCACAAAAGCTAACAAAACCGCCTCTTTTGAAAGTTAAGGACATAATCTTTATGATGTTACCATCTAGTTTACACTCATTAACCATAATACTGTGACCGATTAGCTAAGTGGTTTGTGTTCTTGCTTTCCGTGCGAGTGATCCCGGGTTCGATCGTGATGTCAACTAAGGAGCTACTTGAGATAAAAGTAGCGAATTTGGGTCTCGAAAATCAGATAATGCGGCAATGCGGAGTCGTTGTTCTGTCTACGTTTCACTTCTTTGGGTCGAAGCCGCCTGGACGACCAAAGAACTATATTATTTATGGCCTGTCAAACTAAGGAATTAATGAATTGTACATTCTTATTAGGAACCGCGAAATAATTAGGTAATTTGTATCTAATATGTACCTGTAATTTCCAGATGAAAATCGAAAACAAAATATTTCCGTTCGGGGTCTCGAATTTCGGGAAGTTTAGTACCGAAAGTTTGGAATTCACAAAACTTTTGGGAGTACCGAAAGTCTGGAAATACGGAAACTGCGGGAAGCCGATGATAGCGAGTTCTTATTCTTATGTGACAAGTTGAGCATCAGGCGGTTAGGATAGTCCTCACGAGGGCCGCACCAAAACTTCCGTTGCTAAAAAGTTAATGTAAAGATAATCCTAGCAAATGAACTGAATTATGTCAATGAGCCTTCCAAATACTAAAACAGTATGCACATTTTGTCAGTGCAGTCAAGTTTAGTGAAGAAAAAAAATATGTGTGTATTAACGGTCTAGTTACTAAGCAAAAATGTAAATACTGGAGCAGTGAAATTGCTAAGAATCTTTAGAAAACTGATTCCTTAGAATCATACCAGCTCGCATAGGACATTAATAAAAAAATCAATAAATCATTTTTTAACTCGAAGTTGGACCCTTCCCCTGTACTTCGAAAACAAAACGTATTTCCTCCCCCCCTCCCCTATTGATGTAATTTCTTGTGTTGTTCTAACGAATACATCCTTTAATTTTTACCGTCGCTCTTGAAACACCCTGTATATATATTAAGTACACGCTTAGGCTGTGTATTGTATTTTCACATTAAAGTTTATTTCCACATATTAAACTGCTTGAAAAAGTTCATATTAAAACAAAACAACTTATTTCTCTCATTTCCACTATACAGCCCATATTACGAACCATTGAAATTGACAGATATAGACCACTTATGACTATTCAATGCTCTCTCTCGTCTATATATGTCTTATTGCCAATTTTCATAATACATTTTTTTTCTTCAAATTTTAACATTCTCTACAGTTTACAAATGTTATTATTAATCTATGCACTAACAGAATAGCTTGTGATGAGAATTAATGAAAACTAAAAATGAAATATCAAGGACGAATAAAAATTCTTGGGAATGTTAACGGATGACGCAGGAGGGGGGGGGATTGTTGCAGGAAGGTGGGGGATGTTGTGTGACAATCTTTGTGTGTAGGGAATTATTAAACCACGTGCGTGAGTTACCGGTAAGGATGCAATACAACGCGTCACTGCACATTGTTCTTTTCTTCTTAAAAAAGCAACAAAAAATAACCTTTCGCTTCAAACACGACTGAAGTGATATCTAAAAGAAACGAAAAACCTTAAAAAAAAATGTTGACAAGTCAGTGTCTGTGATCATGAAAGGAAAGTTGAACACACAAAAAAATGTGAGCATCACACTCCGAAAGATAATTTCTAAGAACGCGTCTTTGTTTTCTCATTTTCTCAAAAGAGTGTGCTGGAAGTAATGTTTGTGTATTGTGTCTATGGAATTATTTTTTTAAACACAAAATTCACTATATAGGTGTTTTTAGTGTACCAAAGTGCTGTGGTTTAGTGAAAAAAAAAATAGTGCTGTGATTGACAAGTTAATATTTAGTGGTGTGTTTAAGAAGACCTAATCCCTCCGGTAACAAAAGAGTAGGTATTAATGTTTATGACTTTATTAATGTTAATTAATACTTATTTCCAAGGCAGAAGTATCTTTAAATCTTGTCTATCTTTAAGACTTCAGATGGCATGTGTAGTGTTCGACACTGGAAGCCTTTGTAATAATTACTTTCGCAGGAGAGTTATAAAACTTCAATCTTTAAAATATTATTTTTACAGAAGACTCAGGAAAATAATTTCTACGGGATTATACAAAGTAATTCTTGTTGAAAGGAAACTAATAAGAATAAATTCTAGGGGACGATAAAACCACTCTAGCAGAAGACTAGCTGTATTACATCCTCTCATCAATTAATTATCCCATACTGACCATAGCTGGATATATTCATGCAACTAAATTTTGTCAGAGACAGTCCCAATAAATATGTAATTATTCTAAATTAATATTTGTCACAAGTACGGACATTTTAAGTGTGTCATTAGTTTCGGGGGCCCAGAATAATATTTTTCTCCAAAGTAGCAAAAAAAAAACATTTTTTCACCAATTTATCCACCAACTAATTCATCCCTCTTGAGACGAAGAGGCGTAACTAAAAAAATATCGAAAATGAGTTATGGCTATCTTCTTGATTATCTCGTCGAGCTCGTATTTCAACGAGCTTTGGTTGCTTATTTATACCGTTTAGAACTCAGCGCTTTACTTTAAAAACTTTAAAACGCTCTCCTGAAAAGCTTGGGAAAATGAGATACGCCCCTTCGTCTCGAGAAGGTGATTTTTTTCGCAAATTTTACATCACTAGGAAATTTGTCAATTCCTGCAATTTCAATTTTGACTTCGATCTTGCCAAGGTCGGATATCCACGGTTCTTCGGTGTAGATTTCTAATTTCTCTGTTTGTTCACCGATGTACATTAAGAACCTTGTCGAAAAAACTTTGGCAAACATCCTATCAAAATACTTTCACTTGTCAAAAACCAGTTTGTCCACATGCACATTTAAAGTGTTCAAAAATTATCATAACTGAACCCACTGGTTAAGCAATGATGTACGAGAAGTTGAGTTACTATTTTTACAGTGTATCTGAGAATACATTCAAATTGAAAACATCTTTGCTACTTTAAAGACTATTTTTTTTTCTCCAAAGGGGGGAAGTAGCTAAACGCATGTAATGGTATTTTTCTTCTTTTTTCCCGCCAAAAACTGAGCGGGTGGAAAATATGAAGAGAAAGAGACGGACGAAGAAAGATATTTTCAAAGATTTATAAGGGTCATATATTTTCCTTGAGGCTTCAATTAATATCCTTAGCTACTTCTCGCAAGACTCGAGCCCTAAGATTTATAATTGTGTCATCTTTTACGGAGACTATGAAAAGTCGTCCGCCGAGAATTTAATTACACTCCTTATCCATTGGAATGACAAAGAAAAAAAAATTGAATTACGCGTCTTTGACTGCACTACGTATAAGAGAGAATGCAACACATAACAGATGTGTATGTATATGTTTCCAATGTTAGTAGTAAGCGTAATTGTAGTAGTAGTAGTATAAGTAATATTGGTGGGTAATACGGATCCTATTTTTCACACATTTTCATTGAGGAGAGAGATTCCATGTACCAGTATCAACACAGTCTTTTTTTGGGAAGTCGAACGAAAGTAAGTGGGCGAAATCACCATGTTATTTATTGCAATATTAAATGAGGGTCTGGGAAATTTTATTTTCCCTCCTTTCCTTCATCGAAATTTTCATCTGATCTTCGTTCTCATTTTCTTCCTGTTTCTCACTTTTTTATCATCTTTTCACTTCGTCGTAGATCATAAGTTATGGTGTGACATCTATGTTTGAAATTTAATACTAATTGGATTTTTAACCTTGACAAATTTCCGCAACCTATTATCTTGTGGAAGTTATACCAAAGTTCTTATAAAGTTTCCCCTCCCACTGTCTATCTCTCTCTCCCTCTCTCATATTTCTGCTTTCATTTCTCTTACTCACCCCCTCTCTCTCTTCTTTGCAACAGTTCATTCGTTTTTAATTAGTTTTTGAATATTAAAGCCTGTGGTTTAATTAACGTGAGCGAAAAATCTTAATCTTTTTTTATATCATCGCTGTGTTTTTTAGGTTGAGGGAACAGGCAGTATGGAAATTTGTTATATTTTAGCTGTGTTTTTTAGCTTGAGGGAACAGGCAGCATGGAGATTTGTTATATTTTAGCTTTGTTTTTTAGCTTGAGGGAACAGACAGCATAGAGATTTGTTATACTCAAAGATGTGCACGAATTCATGTTTGATCTTGTCTTATCTCAGGAATTGATTTGAGAAAATAATAAGAAATATCAGTTAGAACAGCGTTTCTCAATCTTTTTTATCCTGCGACCACCTTCTACCATGTCTTCTAGCCGGCGACCCACCAAAACATAATATTTCATAGCATGACATTTGATTTGCTGTATTTGATGATAAATATCCTAATTATATTATCCAAAAAACTCTTCCACAAATCACATTAACTTAAAACAAAACAGCAAGCAAAATTAAATATCTTCTTTGAAATTTATTAGCTTTAACCTATAAAAAAAAACTACTAGTTTTTTTTTCATCTTCTTTCGCGACACTTGCATACAACCCGTGACCCTCACGTTGAGAAACGCTGGGTTAAAGCAATGAAATGATAGTTTAAAAATATATTCCTATTTTCTGAACCTGTCTTTCAAGTGTTTACCAACGTGCAAGTTAAAATACAATAGCTTCTACTCACCAATGTGAGACTGAACAGGCTTAATTATGAAAACGACCAAGTCCGCACTTGGGAATAGTCTCAAGGTGAATGAACCACCGGCTTGACGAAATTCGAGACCTTAGAATCAACCAAATCATTTCAATTCTAGCTATAACTACCTTGGTTTCGTAAGAGCTCTCAGAATAACTGAATTTCATAGATTCCCCAGTCGAATGAACCATCAGTTTTGCTCAAATTTTATGTCAGAACATGTATAAAAATCTCTAACCACACAAAACTGATTTTTTTTTTTTTTGTTAATTAATCCCTTTATTCGCAAAGTAAAATTCTTTTAAGGAAAAGAAACGAATCTGTCGAGAGGTTTGAACACGCTACCGCTGAATGTCAGCTAACCGATCCAACTATGACAGTTGATGAAGAAGATACACTTCGCACAACATGTTACGGAGCAAGAAAATCTTTTAACTCGCTTTTCTCTAAAACAACTTCATATGGCGTGTCTATAATTTGTCAAAATTATTTACTCCTCGATAGCTAAACGATGACACAATTTTAACAAAAAGAAATCGGTGAGGGCCACGCTTAACGTATACATTCAAATATACTTCTCTATATGTGTCCCACAATACAATGAAGGTGTGTGGGTTGCATAAGGTTAAGTTAAACTAGATTTCTCCTTGAGGTTTAAACCAAATGCTATTTCCTAATGAACAACTAGATTGCAGGCAATAAAATGCTGTCTTAATTTTGCCATGTAGTTATTTAGAAGAAATAGTTAATGTCATTGTATCTAGTGTACGAGAATGAAAAAAGTCTAAGTGAATTAATATTATTATTCTGAATTTGGTTTCAGTGTCTTTACCACTCAACACTGCTGTGTGTAAACTGAGCGTTATTCGAACTATATTCTGGAACTGTACTCTTGACACCAGAACTATCATAACGGTCGTCTTCATAAATGTTGTAGTATAAACAGGCTCCAACCTAGCGCTTGCTTCTCATGTTCAGTGATCATGTCTTAGCTCAGGTTTCTCCAGGCTTTTCCTCAGTTACACCGAACTAATGGCGGGATGGTTCCTTTACACTAGGTTCTGGCCAACTTTCTTAATATATAACTTCCGTTGTCCTACTCGAGCCTGAGCAAAAATGTACCGAAAGGCTTTAAAAGCTATTTATATATTTAAGAATCTACAGATACAGCCCAAGTTCGGCCATTTTACGCTGAATATATTTAACAAAAATAAAAGCAAATAGAAGGAGTTTGGAAGGAATCGTCTCTGGTCTTATTTGTGTGGCGCAACGACGGTAAACCAGGGAAAACTTTAGTGGTACACGCACTGGAATCTTTTGATCATAAAGTTGTTTTCGAATAAAACGCGAATCAGCGTATAAAACTTCGTGATATTGAAAGCATTACAATACTTTTGCTGGCTACAATGATCACCTTATTTTTTGAACTGAAGCAGATTAATTCGAGCGTTATACAAGTAACATGTCGTTAATGGTAGATTAATTTTAAGTAATGAGTGTTAAATATATCACTATCAAAAAGATAATCACATTGCATACGAACTGCTTGTTTTTGGCTCGAAGTCTAATTCTATATTTTAACAAATTGAGTACCTAGAAGAAATCTTGAATGAATGTAAAGACTCTTGTCCCCTCCTTGCCCCGACCGCTCAGAAGGAATCTTGGTCTGTCAAAATAGGTAGCTAAATCGAGTCGCGATTCTGTCAAACTTGAGTCGAGTTGAGTCGGTGTTCAGTACCTGCTGATGTCGATTAGAGTCACCGTTCAAAGGAAGACAAGTTGAATCAGTGCTCAATCACCATCTGCTCGAGTCGAGTCGGGGTTCACTATATGCTCGAATCAAGTTGAGTTGGTGCTCAGTACCTGCTCGAATCGAGTCGACCCGAACTCGGAATCTGCTCGAGTCGAGCCGATCTGAACTCAGAAAGACTCACGCTTCGACCTTAGACTCGGTTATAGTGAGTCAACCTTGAGTTTTAAGACTCGCCACTCGAGTCGAGCTGATTGACATCACTATGCCAGGACACTTCTGTTCAAAGGTGGCATCACGTTGTCACAGCAACCGACTCCTCGTAGAGGCTTTTATCTGGTTTTCGAGAGCGGAGTCCACTAGTTCTTACTTCAAATAATTCCCAAGTTGGTATCCAAATGCTGGGTCCACACCCAAATTTGGGAGCCCCCACCAGTGACAGCTTGCAGGTAAACCCTAAGTAATAGGCCTATTACAAAATGTGAAACTAACAAAATGCATACTCCAAGAAGCCTATACTAAATGTATACTCACACTGCGACTATTATTGGGATTTATTTAGGCACGTTCCACTCAACCCAATTTCTTGACTTTTTCCAGGGAACCGGCAGAGAAATTTTAACAGTGTAGTGCTTGATATAAGGTTAAATGCATAATCCGATAAGTCTTTAGTGTTTGATATTAGGGTAAATGCATACTCCGCTGAGCCTTTGGCCTTTGATATTAGGCTAATTGCAAACTTCTTACTGTCTTTACAGCTCCACATGCTTATGGTGGAGCAAGTGTTATGTTGATTTGTTTTCCATTCAAGGAAGTGTGTTGCGTTTCTTTAACTTAAAAAAAGAAACAGCGCTTTTATCTCTTGTTTTTAACCTTGAGTAAGGCTGGATGAATTTGAATGCATGAAAGGGGGAGATAGCGGTAGGAGGAAAAGATGTATCGAATAGGGGAAGGAGGGGAAACGGGTGTTTTTGAGCGTCGTACCTTCCAGACTGCTTGTCGTCAAGGTGCGTTACATCATGCTCGGCTAAAGAACAATTTCCGTTGCACGTACATACAACCGGGTAACCGTGACAGAATACCAAACGTCACTGCTTTGATAGATGGCGTGTTGTGTTCACGAAAGTATAAAAAGAAACAAGAGAAGATCGCCTCTTTGTCCAGTGACAATGATATATTGAAATTTAAGTTACCTAATTAATTAACTTTGCAGGTATAGATGTAACAATCTTCTACATGCTGAAAAGATAGTGTTTAACCAGGTCACTAGTGTGGCTTATATTCATAAGTGTACGAGTGGACTCTTTTCAAGTTACTTTTTGCTACGATTGTTTTATACTTTTCATTTTTTAGATATCTAATATTATCGATTTTACTTTTGAATCCCATAAAACAGCGGTTCCCAAACTTCACTGTTACGGGACCCACCTTAAATTTTAATTTTAAAAAAATCCGGCACAGCTAATTTGTGTAACCTAACCTATCCTGTCGAAAAGGGCGAATTTTCGTTCAAAGTATATACATGAAAAGACTGCGATAGATAAAACCCTATAACAAATAATAACATTTTAAAAATTGAATTAATAGGTTTTTAAATTGAAATTGCACATTAGGCTTAATACTTGTAACATAACATATTATTAACCTTAACCTTACATATTATAAAAAATGTGTTTTAAATTTTGAAAAAGTACTATCACAAGTAAACAGGTTCAATAAGATTAAAGACAAGAGATAAAAAGTTAGTGCAATCTATAGTATTGTTTTACACCAACTGAGCGAGTCCATATCAGGGTTGAAACTTGCTTGTTAATTTTAGCTTCAAATAGCTCTCTACACAGTCTTTTGGTGTTTGCACTTCAAAAAACACCAAAATTGAAAAGACACATTCACATTAATAAGTTGTAACAAATTTTGTTAAGTGGCTCAATGTTAATTTTGATATTTTAGGGTATCCTCCTCTTATTTTTTCTTTGAAAATAGTTGTCAAAGTTGAGTCACATAATTCAAATAGTGCGTCTTCTTCAACTGATCCCAGTTTCATTTTTAATGAGATCCTCTTTAAAGGGATTTCTGATCCATTGGTTACCCTCATTAATTTGAGGAAAGTAGCTCAGAAAGCAAGAATTATACCTAATTATTCGCCATAACACATAAAAAAGAGCAACTGTAAACCCCACGATGAATCTCTTATAATCGCAAAAGCATGAAATTTCCCGCAACCTCAAATCCCATGACCGCAGAACCCACAGATTCGCGGAATCATTTTATATCGTGATTGCGATAACCTGAGTCGAGGACTGCGGGAAACTCTAACCGAGAACCATATTTCAGGAGCCTCGCCTGAGTTCAATTATCCTTACCGGTGCTATCTACAATAGTTTCCCTCAGTTGTACTAGGTGAATGTGAATCCTCTCAGGGTTCCAATCTGGTGAACAAAAATTGAGCGCAGAGGTTCGAAGTACTACTTTAACAATAATCGAAGATTCCATCCTTAGAGGCTCACAAACTTAGGAATTCAATTTTAAAAAAATCAAACAAAGCAGATCGAATATTGTGATGGGACTTCGATCAAAGCCATAGTTACTATAGCTATTTTCAATTTATGCTCCCACGATAAGAATTTGTCTTTACTTTAAAACTGTCTTTACTGAAACGGATGAGATTCCACCAGACCCCCCTCCATGGGGGTGTAAACCCTCTAAAAGTCCTCGAGAGCACCCCGAACTTTAAAATTTTAAAATTATAAGTCAAAAATCGAATGAAAAGGTGCAAAAACCCCATTATACACTACCAATTTTGAGTTTATAGCACCAAACTGAATATCTTGGCAGACTTCCTGCTATAGTTACATCTGCCACGACACCTTAACGAAAATTAGAGTATATTACATAGTTACAATATTACAATAATAAAATTTTTAATGAAAGGGTTTTAATTTAGCGAGTATTGTCCAAGCGCTGTATTTGAGATAACCTAAGTATTGTAAATATCTTTAAAAAATACATGTACTCTACTATATAAAGATTCATTTAAAAAAGAAGATTTACAGTATTTAACATAAGTAACTTACGTCTCATTTTTATGCAGTTAAACTCTAAATTAAAACACTTTTTTCAAAATTATTCTTGTAAATATTCAAGGCGCGTAAAAATGATTGTCATGAACAGAAAATCCCTAATACCAAAAAAAAAAAAAAAAAAAAAATCATTTGAAACAAATTCGAAACGTGAGTAGTTTCATAGCGCGGCATTATTGTAAATTACGTAGTGACGTAACACTTGTCTGCCCACTAAATCATTAACATAATTATACCTAATACATCTATTTGAGGAAGTGCGATCTAATTAGATTTCCCAACGTAAAAATTTGATTATGAAGGAATTAACATTGCACAATTGGCAAGTATATAAATCTCCTCTAAGCTGCACTTTGTTTTTTAAATATAACATTTTGCTTAATTAAATGTAAATTGGGAACAACTTTGATTGGGATTTACTAAGCAGACACATCATTACGTCAAGATATTACGTCATTTGGGACGAAGCTATGCTACATTTGAATGCCTGTAGCTCCAAAACTACGTAAGTTTCCAAATAATTAGAATTTTTCTTTCCCATTTCGTGTGAGGTATTCATCCTTCAATTTGTCAGTATCGTTTTTAAACGCCCTGTATATATATTCAAAATCATACTGATTTTTGCACGGAAGTTGAAATTTCCTTGTGTCCGAACCCCTACAATCCCCACATACTAAACACGTCCAGGGATTCTACCAGAATTTTTAATTCGGGGTGGTTGGGTGTAAAGTCAAAATTGGGAGGGTGTACTGTACATGAAGTTTTGCATGGTTTATATCGGTTTTTCACCGTAAAAACGTTAAATTTTGGGGTACCCTCAAGAATTTGGGGGTGACACCCCCATAGGGGGTCTGGCAGAATCACTGCTTGTAGCACTGCAGTGATGTTAATATAAAGCTTATTAAAACGTAACTCATTATATTTTACAGTATCACAGAAACTTTTTCCATCGCAAGTGAAAAAAAAGAAGAAGCTTCTATACCTTAGTAGAGAAATCATGTACTGTTGATAATAACACTTACACTAAGTAGGTATGTCGTTGAAAGCTTAATTTATCTGGAAGCTATGTAATTTCTTTTCTGAGAAAGAAATGCAATTGCAAATTTAACTAAGTATTTGTGTTTGTATTTCGCATAACGAAACATTGTGTGAAACAGACGCACTTCTTTTTCTTGCTTGCCGCTAGCTTGTACATAAATGTCTTACCGCTAACATACAGATGACACGTGACATTTGTGTCTTTTTTTTCTTTAAAAAGAAAAAAAGACAATGCAGATTCCTTTGTATTCGCGGTGAATGTGTCGTGCACATATTTTTCTTCCATACGTATAGACACTCACACACAGATAGGCACAACACATAAGTACACAGATACAAGTATTAAATATTCTATTCTTGTTTTCTCCATGTCCATTCTTGACCGTCTATCAAAAACAGTCTGTACTGTCCCATTTGCTGTTCAGTAGGTTTACATTAAGTTCTAGAGCTCTATGAGGTGTGCAAGTTCCAAACTTGACGTTAAGGAAAAATTTGCATTAAGATTATGTCAAGAAACACTCTCTAAAGCTAGATGACAGCATTGCTATCTTGTGTCTGTAATGTATTTTTTTCGTTGCACGAATTTCCAATGCTGCTCCTATAAATTGAAGCCTAGCGAGTTCAAACTTTCAGAGAAGAAAGTTCATAACCATTTCAAGAGTTCAAACCGTGCTGATTTTTTTCTTTTTTGTTCATTGTTGAAATCACTTGATTGTTGTTGTGAATACCGAAACCTTTAACAATTAAGCTCTTTCAACAATGGACAAAAAAGAAAAAAGAAAATTAAAAATCAGCACGGATCGAACTCTTGAAATGGTTATGAACTTTCTTCTCTGAAAGTTTGAACTC
>JAGDQP010000824.1:48132-75155 GCA_022664845.1 Lepisma saccharinum
TTGAAATTGAAAATATACAGAACTGTTACTCTGCCGGTAATACTTTACGGTTGCGAAAGAGTACGACACTAGTAGATGAACATAAATTACGAGTGTTTAAGGTTTTGAGAAAAATATACAGAACGAAGCGGCACGAGATGACCGGAGAATGGAGAAGACTGCATAATGAAAAATTCCATGGTCTGTACGACTTACCTGATATTGTATAAATAATGGAATGGGGACGACTAAGATGGACAAGCCATGTAGCTCGGAATGAAAAAAAAAAGATTATATTCCATCGTGGTTGGTAAGCAAGAGGGAAAGAGACCCTTGGGAAGACCGGTACTTCATCGTAATAATAATATTATAAGAGATCTTTGAGAGGTAGATGTACGTGCTGGAAACTGGTTTTGATCTTCCCGAGGATGTAATCGTATGGCGAACGTGTGTTGCTGCAGCGATGAACTTGCGAGTTCTGTAAGTCATGGTATTAGCTTTCTATTTTTTTTAGAAATCCGTTTGGAAACCCCATAGATCTCAGTGCGTTTGCTATTATTCGGGTCACTTTGGTTTCGTCTATAAAATCATGATATTACTTATTATGATTATTATTACCTCTTACTACTTTCACAGCTACTGCTATTTTTACTACTGCCACTACTTTCATTACTACTACTTCTACCGCTACTGTTCCTGCTACACTACTACTGTAAATAATAATAATAATAATAATAATAATAATAGGGGGAGAAAGAAATCAAAAGATTGTTAACAGCGTCCTTGACGAGCGTGAAGGTTTTGTTCTGAAGTGGAAGCTGCCTTCTTTCGTGATACATATCTGCCCTTGGTAAGTTACATAAGGGCAACGCCCCGGCCATATTGTGACACACACAGTGACAATTCTGACATGGACATCTCGTCAGGCAAGGATGGATTGTCACTGTTCTCAGTCGATCTCTCTCTTTCTCTCTCTTTTTACCTCTCGTGTTGGTGTGGCGTATCTTTTTCCGTTTCATAATAAAATGTAATATATGAGATTTCTGCGTTATTTGATAAGACATGTTTTTGTAATGTGTTTTCCCGAAACACTACTGACCTAAATACATATCCATATATTACTATAGGATTAGAGAAGATACGAAACAAGTGGTCAACGACTATAGGGACATGAAACAGATTTAAACGCAAATCATTCCTTTTATCCCAACAATGTTTTCCAAGCTTCCTTCAGCATTTCACTTCCCTGGAAGTTATGATCCCTCAGGACTCTCAAACTTAAAAATCTCGGACTGTCGGCATCCGGATATTTTGATATCAGATTAATCGAACAATTCATTATTTGGAAATCTAAAACCTGATTATTCGGGTGTTTTCATTATCCGCGTCGCTATCCGAATAACGAGTAATCGAATAACTATCCGGATAATGAATAATCGAATAATTATCCGAGAAATCGTTAGTTTGCCATTATCCTGACGAATCGATCATTGTTGAATTATGCGTATATCTGTTTACTCAATTATTCGACTGCTTGATTATCACTGTGTTCGATTATTTGGATCTGATTAATCGGATTCTGATGATTCCCGTAGGAACACTACAGGACGCACACCCCTTACAGCACGAACGTATCCAATTATTTGCATCATTCCTAAGACGGAAGCAATCTGACTGATTTCACAACACTATAGACCCACAAGCATACTGTTAACTACAGGCAAAGTGTTTGAGAAGCTATTTCAGCGACGGCTCCAGGCATTTGTAGATGAACATCAACTCTACCCTTACCATCAATTTAACTTTACATCACGTCACGATATAGACGGTTCGAGTTGTGGATCACATCATCAACAGCCTTAAGCTAATCAGCACACAATTGGAGTATTTTTTGACTTCGAGAAAGCATTCGATCATGTCTGGCATCTAGGTTTTATCAGCAAACTCTACCAACTATAGCTTCCAAATTGCTACATCCACATATCTTACATATTCTCAATCGAGCCTTTGCCGTGCGAGACCACATCGCGCCGCACAACATCTCAGTAGGAATTGTACAAGGAAGTGTTCTCTCGCCTCTCCTATATCGAAATTGCAACTGTATACATTAGACCTTCCGATTACCCGTACCTGCGTGATAGCAACATTTACAGATGCGACAGCACTAGCACCAATATTAGACGGCTCAATGATGGATTAAGATTAATCAACGTAAACGGCAAGACATTATATTCAACACAACAAAATTTCAATCAATTAAATCATTTAAACGTCACAACCAACATATTCCATTCATTAGTACAATCAAGTACCTTGGCATGATCCTTGACAGCCAGTTAACATTCCACCTTCATGTAAAATATTTGGCTACCAAGCTAACACAACAAACGGTAACCCTATATCCACTAAATCCTAGTCTTGGTCTAAATTCCAAGACAAGAAGCAGAATATACATCAAGATGATCCACTCACTACTCTTTTATACGCCTTTACAGTATGGTTACAGGAAGACAAATAGTGCAAAACAAAGTACTGAAACTTCTGACATGTCATGATATTGTAACTTTATTATGATACCGACCTTGTGTAATAGAACATTTCACTTGACAGAAAGAGGTATTCTGACAGCGTGAAGAACTCAGTACTCACTATAGGCACCAAACGAACACTAAGACCCACATATAGGATGCCTGGATCAGAAGCATCTTCCGACATACCGTACACTTCCAACACCAATGAAAAAGAGTCAACAATAATAACAAGAAATTAGAACACATAACAAGAGACGGTTTTAACTGCCACAATAGAAAGAACATTCAGAATTCCAAAGAAAAGATCATCAAAGCAGAAGTCATGAAAAAAAAAAACTTCAATATACTGTAAAGAACGAAGATTGCATTGGATTGGATCTGATGCAGCCAAAATTCTGGAGTAATCTGCAGAAAAGAGTAACTGGGATTCAGCTTACTACAATTTATTTATAAGATACACTAGCATGGAGCTCCTAGAATCTCGAGATTCTTCGGCAATTGCGCAGTACGGCAATGCCGTATGACGACACCGACAGTGGTCAATTGAAGTTGAACTCAGTCAAACATAGAAAACCGGCCATTAAAGTTAAGAAGCACCCTCTTGAGGATTTAGCTTTTAGTTGATATTGTCATAAATTTTAATGATTCAGTAGATATGTAGATAGTTCGTACATAATTCAGTTTGTAAACCAGCTTGTCAACTATTGAAACCAGATTTTTCGTGCTCTATAAATAAGTTTAAACACGACGTCGATGTTTATGGCCACTTTTGGCAGTGCTAAAAAAAATATAAGCATTTTAAAAGAATATTCTGGCTTGTAATTTCTAGGATATTACTAGAATATTCTAAGAATAGTCTCAATAAAATGAATATCCTCAACATATTCATAGAATGTTCCTGGAATATTCCAAGGAATAACCACAGAACATTCACTCATCCTGGACATTCACACATTAGTAGCATATTATACTCATATATCAAGGAAATCCTTGGAATATCCGTAAGATATCCCTAGAATATAAATGTCTTCCAGTTCAAAGAAGATATCGTTTGGATATCAGGATACCAATATACCATCTTATCCCATAAGTAATGTCGTATTTTTGCACCGTGAGGAAAAGAACAATAACTTACCTGGAACCTACCGTTAGCCAGGAAAATAATCTCCATCGGATTCCACAACACTCTGTCACCTGTCAACCAGTTATTGAATCCCCCACTGAAAAGAGTCACCGGTTTTGGAGGCAAAGAACTGGGTCACTGTTCGTCGCACGTAATCTTTATTTTGTAGTGTTTTCGCGGAAAGGTGGTTTTGTAGACTGCGAAAAATGCAGTAGTCTGTTGATGCAAGATCTGGTGAAAACTCCGAAATTTCCTCGTTGTTAGTAGGACCTTCTTACCGTCTGTGGGCGACCGTTATCACTGCGGATGAGCACACCGTTGCGATTAACCAGAGCAGGACGTTTCTCCAACAATGCAGTACGTAGGTGTTCAACCTGCTGACAGTACACATCTGTATTGATGGTCTGGTTACGTGGCAAGAGACCAAAATGGATTATTCCATGGATATCACACCAAACACTGAATATCACTTTGCAGGGGTAGGGATCTCCTGTTTTGGCATAGTTCCCGCGCCCCCTTTTATTTACTCACTGCAGTTTGCGTGTAATGTTATGGTAGAGGACCCACTTTTCATCCCCTATCACCATTATGTTCAGAAATTACTCACGTCTGTGAGGGTCAGCAGGGAACTGCAGAGGTCAACTCACTGCTGCTTCCGTTGTGGCATTAACACATTGGGTACCCATTTTCGGAGTTTTGACATGTACCCAAGGTCCTGCAGATAATGACGAACGGTCGAATGGGTGGCATGGAGTTCGCTGGCGAGTTCTTCAACAGTTTGCATTGCACCGCTGCTCGCAGCACATCGTTGTCCAGCTGCACTGGTTTCCCTTCTCGTGGACCTCTGGAACCAACTTTGGCACTTCTTACATACACAACGCCCTGTCCATATAAGACATTGATGCTTTGTGCCGCTGCTCTGGATGAATATTCCTGGTGAAACTCATACAGCATGGCATGTATGATGAGCAGGCATGCCAAGATCAAACACAAGCCACACTTCTAAAACGTGGAGTAGACCGTTCTCCATCTACATACTGCTGTATAATCAAGTGCCCTATATGACCCAGTTATTGCATGTGCCGTCTACTTCACTGTTCGCTCGTGAGATGGCGTTATTACAGCGGTCATATCACATACGACATTACTTATGGGATAACCCGGTATATAATTGGACTTGGTTCTTCAATATTATTCATATAATGCTCATCAGCCGGGGAAAAAGGAATATTACATATCTACATATATTAGATGAAGCAGACTCGTTGCACGTTGGGGTAAAAACTAAATTCTTGTCCATAACATAATTTCCCGAATAAAATCAGCAGCAACTCTACGAAGCATAACGTGTAGTCATAATAATAATAATATTTTATCTTACATTTCAAGGTCCTCTATGCGTGCAAACTAATACAACTATATATTTTAAAGAAACCCTTCGTCAGGTTGAAACAAGGATGTTCTAATAAAGGATTTGCTTATAGCTAACTCATACGCAGAGAAAGAATGAAGCCAAAGAAAGAAACAACTGAACATCGACTAAGACGACGTATCTGATTGGTTACCGAACAACTAGAGAGCTTGTTGCCCTTTTTGTTAGCCGCAAACAATGTTTTTGATTGGAGTAAGTGGGCTAACTGGACGGGACTATGCTGTGACGTTTGGCTTCATGTTCTTAGCAAAATCGCATATCCTCTATTAGAACATCCCTGGGTTGAAAACAAGTTTCCAATTTTGTTCAGAGAAATTCGCTTTATTGAAGTACAAAGGCAGCTCAACGCACAACAAATTTCTAGTAGACATTTAGGAATGATTAAAGACAACAAGAAGTAAATGTCAGAATGGGAAACTGGTATTAATGTGTGAAAATTAAAGGACATTATTCTGATATAGAATAACTAAACATCTTGTTGGATTAGTAATAAATATTTGGAGTCTTTATTGATTGCGTCATCTGGTATTTCTTAGCTTCGATTAATAATATTTACATAATTCTTTATTTATATATAATTAATTTTAGTTAGTGGATGCACGATAAAATTAGTGAAGAGGTGCTTTCCTAACTGTTCTTGATGAACCGCCACTGCGTTAGACCAAGCTTCATAGTGCCACCCATCCACTGTTCAGTGTCTCTGGCGTAGATGAGTCTCATTGAACCAACACCGCAGTGTTAACAATAGTAATCCATGTTTTGACGACTACCATATCACTTGAAATAAAATATACGGCGTATTGACTGCGGATTGAGAGGCACTAGGGTAGAACTGAGCTGTGATTTTAATGCTATCCTCCACCTACACCGTTGACATGCCGCTGATGTCAGTTCGCATTTGAATTTAAAATTATTTCTGACTTTTTGGCATCTTTGACGGCTTGATGTCTACTTGAGATTAACATATACCTGGTATCTTCCTGCTTTTGCCACAGAAAGTTCAAGACGATTGGCCCTCTGAGTGATGGACTTTCCTGTGTTTTTGGCTTGTACAGTACAATCTGTCCGCGACCAAAGGAAGATAAACCAGGTCCATGTCCCTTTGCTTACTTCCACTACTAAAACTATCTATACTGGCCAAACAGGCGAGGCATCCTAACTCTTACAAACCATATGAGCAATCTGCATGTCCATTTTCTGTGGAAGAAGAAGCCGGAAACGTATTGTTCTGCTTAACATTTAGGCAACTCAGTTTGAAATGACAGAACTAAATGTAACTAATATTATCTGCATGACAGTAGCACTCCCCTCCAAAAAAACGTGAAAAAAAATATGTAGAAACTCATCATCCTGTGGATGTAACGAAAATAAATATAATTCTTTTTTATTTTTTTCTAAAGGGGGGTTACTGTGTAACGGATAGTTTTTTGGATGTGTATTAGGCGAAATAAAACAACACAAAATTAATGTTTTTTATTACTACTATTTTTATTATGATATTTTCAATAAATCATGCAAAAAGAAAACAAGAACATGTCAAGATTAGGTTAGGGTTTGTAATTTATAGCTTGATCAGAAAACAGTTTTGTAGAGGGATACATTTTTTTTAAAAATCAAGTTTTGCTGGGTATAGTAAGAGAATGAGGCATATAGTGCTGTCCTTGACTTATAATTCTTCGCTCCTTGTGCCAGTTTTTTGTAGAAAATCGAATGTAAAGAAGATTAGATCAAGGGAGACATATCCTGATATATTCCTTTATATATATATATATATATATACACATACATATATATATATATATATATATATAAAGGAAGCATGTATGCGTGGTAACTTCACGAAAAGTAGAGAGAGATAGTTTTGAAAATGCATTGGACAGATAGCAAACGTTAATTCATGCGGAAGGTGTCACTTTACGAGTTAGATAAGGTTTAATTACCCGAGTAAGTTGATGTTGATAAGCGACGGAAAAGTGGTTTGGGGCTTAAAAGTTGTGGGGGGAAAAGATAGCGCCGCTGCATGATGCGAATAGAGAGAGAGTGGAGACGAGAGAGAGAGAATGTGAGGGTTTGATAAAGTGGGTGGGGCTTTTCGTGTTACGCGATGTTCATTTTTTTTTTGTTTGCTTGTTTTGCAACTAATGTGGTTGCTTGTATAAATTTCTTGTATTTTATTTAATTATTTTTTTATATATTTTATGTGCGTGCAAAAAACAAGCTAGATGAAGATGATACAATGACGTATAAGCTAGTTTAGTTTCCGTCATTGCATGAGTGCAGAGACTGAACTTTTACAGCACCAAAACTTACATTGATAGCGTTCGTTGTTTCTCTGATGAAAAAAAGTGGGATGTATTTTTGTATGATATGTATTTCTATAGTAAATACATAAATATATATCATTTAGTTTTACGCTTTGTAGGCGATGTACCCATGGCAGTCCCACTGAACTGTCTTTAAAGTGCGTATAGAGATACTTTTTTTTTTTTAAGGAAAAAGTCGAATTTTTACCGATTTCTGGTTTTAATCTAAAATAAAGTTGGACTACCTAATAAGACGTTTGAAAGGTGTATTAATGTCCTGCATGTAACATACGTATAATACGGGCCGCAGTGGTTTAGTGGTAGAGCGTTCATCTATGGCGCGTAGAATCGTCGGTTCGATCCTTGCTCATGCCATGTGGACTATGTGGTGGACAAATACCATGAACGTGAGTTTTCTTGGGGTTCTCCAGTTTCCTCCCACTGTCTTCATTCCATCAATTCATCCCATCATCATCCATTCGGCCTGAGCCAAAAGTTGCCTAAAGGGTTTTAAATAAAATCCGAATTCAACACGCATAAAATATCATCACATAAATGTTTATCATACAATTTTTTAACATTTGTTTTTGTTTTTTTTTCACTTTCAAGAAATTTCTAAGATACACTTACAAATACTCCCACATTTGAGTACTTCATTTAGATTCAGTTCCGTGGTGCAGAGAACGTCTTGCACTAATCCACGGCATTATGTAAAATATATCTAATAAATGTTTAATAAATATCACCCGATAGACGTAAAACGCAGAGTAATATATATTTTGCTTAGGGTCGAATTCAAATAACATTTGAGTAAGAGCATTTCAACATGAAATTTTGTTCTTAAGAAATCCCTTATTCATAGTCACTTTTCAAGTACATTTTTTTTTTTTTTTTTCAGAAATTCATTTTGAGTTAGTGGGTAATCCATGTCTTGCTGAAACTTAGTCTCAAGAAACACATGGTAGCCAACTGAGCAACATTACGACTTCCAAGTAATATTTGGCTTTATATGTCAATGAACAATGTTGTAGTTTGTGCATATAAAACTAATTACATTGGAAAAATGTAAATATTGCATGCGAAAAGTTTCATTCTTGAGGTGGTATAAAGTGGTAGTGATTAAAAAAGGTGGCGATATTTGGTTTTATTTTCAATTGAGGAACAAGGATAACATCTGTGGCATGTAAACAAATATACGTTTCCGTGCAGATTGGGTTTAGTGTCGCACTGGTTAAACAGAAGACTCCTGAATTTTAAACGCTGTCCTCATTTTTATTTATGATCCTCATGACTAGGTGCAATTCATTGTATTTGTCTACGGTATTTCTGTAGTATCTACACTCCACATCAAAGTGCAAACCTGTGGAAAATAACTATCCCAAAGTTGTACTGCGCCCATGTGAGATCTTCCTTACTACTTGCAATCTGTTACGTCATTCAAACCTATGAAACATGTAAATTGAATTGAATTTATTTTAAGACCTCTAGGCAACTATGGCCGAGTCCGTATGGATGATGATGGGATGGATTGGTGGAATGAAGAAAGCGGGAGGAAACTGGAGGACCCCGAGAAAACCCACGCATATGGTGTTTGTGCACCACAAAGCCCACGTGGCATGAGCAGGGATCGATCCGACGACCCCTATGAAACATGTAAACTTAGAAGTTCCATTATTTCCTTTATTTGCACTTCCGATCCCATTCAGAATGCAGTTTTTTAGGCTGCAATCTTTCCTCCACAGTACTTATGAACTACGTGCAATCTTTCTCTTCAATACATCATTTAAAGCTGTGAAACATAAGGAATACAGAGTTTTAACCTTTTTTCAATAAATATTACTTTAGCTTCTCCAAGCTTCCACCAGCTATTGAGTCGAATGTACCACTCATTCCCTTGCAAATAATTCAAACAGACATTTCTAGAAACACATAGTGTCATCCAATAATCCAAAAGTGTTACGAAAAGGCATGTGGCATTACTATTTCGTTAAATACATACTCGAGTTGTTCACACTATACAAATATAGCGGCAAGGGGAGGAATAATGATTGTCACTTCGCGTTATGAATGACACGTATTTTACCACAGAAATGCGACGGACTCAATGTCGATTTTCCTTGGTGTACTGAAGGGCATATAACAAAGAAATCGTTATTGATATAAGAAGTAAAAATGGAGGAATTGATGAAACTTCAGGTTTAAAGTGAAGTGCAAGTAGTACAACAAGGCAATACTGCAGTTTAGCTACTTGTGCCATAAAGTACTGGAAATAACTCAAAATACTGCGTTTTATGTTCCTATAGCCAGGAAACCTACTAAAAAGCATGCGAAATAACAAACAAGTAACCTAATGTGGAAGTTAAGATGTCTTCATCTTTATTATTTTCGATGTGCTCATGTGCGACACTATACCGAATCCACACGCAATTACTTCCTGGCTTTGGATAAATAAGAAATGTCTACTTCTCAACGATTTCGTTGAATTTGAACTCAATCTTTTTCTTGTTTGTTTTTCATTTCAACATTCGAATGGATTTATTAATTTTTTTGCACACATCCTCTACATATTTTTGTAAAAGAACCATGAACATTATTATTTTGGTGTGTTTTACACTTTCCCTCTACAAATACATCTCAAATTCTCTCTCTCAAGTCAAGGTAGACCTTCTCTTTCACAAAACGCAATTTTCGTTCCCTACAAGAACAACTTTCACTTCTCAAGAGAAAGAAAATTGCACTATGAAATAGTTCATTTCAAACATTGTCTCAAGAAATGACTATGAAACTGTAAAAATCAACAATCACAACTGTATGAAATGCTTCTTGAAGAAAATCAACTTGGAATTCTGGAGCCCTTCGCAAACTTGAGAAAGGATTATGAATCAGCAGCAACCTGAAAACGTACCTTCAAGTAATGAATTTTCTACAAAACGCGACTCTGAATTCGACCCTTAGATATCTACTAGACCTTAAATAGATATCGAAGATAGATATAGCTCTACAGACGTAATTTAGATATCTAACGTACACTATGTGCGTAGAAAATATCTGCAGTTAAAAATATCTAAACGGTCTTAAAAAAAAGGGACTATTTTTTGTTAATGTTTGAGAAAATGTGTTTATTAAAATCTAACAATTTTCTGCAAGTTGGCACAAAATTCATATACTTTAGAAAACGTTAAACAAGTAGGCTTTCTCTCTCTCTGTTTCTGTATGTTGCTGGTCCTACTGAGTCACACCCAGCACTCACGAACTAGAGTGCTTTTTTCTACGCTCTTTTAGTTGAGCTCCGTCTTTTTTACGTTCTTCAAGCTAGAAGTTGGGGAGTCATTAGTTCGAAGAGGAATCGGATAAAGATAGTAGGAAGGAGGGGGGATAAAAGCTGTCAGGAAAGTGTGAGACAGAGAGAGAGGGTGAAAAAAAAGAAGGAAATAGAAAGAGGGAACAGACCCTTTAAGATGAAGACCACAGAAGTAAGAATGCGATGCTAAAAGACCTAACGGTTCCAACACGCAATTCCTTTTACTTCATTCTGGACAGAAATCACAGTTCGACCAATCAGAATCGTCGAAAACAGAATTGGATGAGTGGAAAGAAATTTACCTCATCCCACGAGTACACAGTATTTTCCTCGTTCGTGTGTGTGTGTGAGAGACAGACAGAGAGAGAGAGAGAGAGAGAGAGAGAGAGAGAGATCTTCTTAGCCGACACCAGTAAATTCCCAAAATCTAACACTCAGCATGCCACTGTATCTCTATTAGAACTTAGGCATACATACATTCAACGTTACGACAATGCCGCTAGTTTCTTTTAATGTTCAGTTTTTTTAACTTTATTTATGGCCTTTAGGCATCTAAGGCTCAAACCGGGTTAGGGAAGAGGACAGGATACGGGAAGGGTCGGCCAGGGCCAAAGTTGAAAGTCCCTGCCTTTGCTTGGTGTGACTGAGGAGAAACCTCAGTCAGAATGGTCGGCCGCTGGGATTGAACCCACGACTTCCCGACTGCTAAGCCAACGTTCCGCCACTGAGCCACGGCCGCTCGGTTTTAGTGTTCAGGCTGTGGAAAAATATCTTAGTCAGTAGCCTTTCTAATATACACCAGTATTAGAACTTACCTATAACTGAGCTTCAATCTACCGGATTTTTTTAAAGAAATGAATCACATTCAGAACCATCTTGGTAAATTTCAAAAGCTTGTTAAAAATATGAAGATTGTACGTAGGTACATTTTACCCTCTCTGGTATCTTTTTTCTCTGGTCATTATATATTTATTTGCAGTGTTAAATTCGAAGTTGCTTTTACTGAGAATTTTAGGAGTGGTATTTCAAGATTACGAAATAATGGAAAAGGTAGAAATCGAGTCGTTTGATTTGATGAAAGAGTAAAGTTTTGCGCTTCAATGTGATTTAATTCAGCATGGAGAAGATTGATTAGACATAGGTTCTGGGTTCGAAATCGGGAATGCCTATTCCATTCAGTGGTCCTTAATTTTTTAACACTCATATAAACAAAAATATCGCTTTCCTTGAAGCAAGCCACGTACCCAGACAACTTTTCCTCCCTTTTCTGCTTCCACTGCATAAGAAACACATTTTATAACTTTGAATTGAATTGAATCTATACCTAGCCTTTAGGCAATTATGGTTCAGGCCGGGGTAGAAGTGGAGATGATGTAGCGAGGTAGTCGTCAAAGCTCAATTTTTGAAGGTACCATTCCAACATGTCTGGTGTGACCAAGGAAAACTCCCGGGAAAACCTGCCAAGATAGCCGCCCACTGTAATCGAACCCAAGACCTCGTAAATGCGAAACCAATGCTCTACTAACTGACTTACAGTAACTACTATCATCTCTGAAGCTACTACTACACGTACTACCACTATGAGTACTATCGCACATACTACAACAACTACTACTACAACCACCAGCAAAGCTACTAGTATTAGTACACGAATTTAAATTTTATTTATGGTCTTTAGGCCTGTTTGGCTCGAGTTGGGATAGGGTAGGGTGGTAGAGAAGTTACCATCTCAACAGTAACTTGGTGTAACTGAAGAGAAATTCGGGAAAACTTCATTCTGAATGGCTGACTGAGGAGTTACGAATGGGTAGCTAACTCTCAATCAACTGATCTACGGCCGCTTGGTTATTATTATTATTATTACCTATCTACTTACCTAGTAGAAGTAGTAGTTTTTCGTACAAAATAAAAATGAGAGAACAGGGAAATGGTAGTAAAAAATGAATGTTTTAGTTCTATGAAGATCAAACCGTTTTTTTCTGCTTAATTTTCTCGCGGTAATTACATGCATACACATTAGATGGGAGCCAATGTTTGAATTAAACGAGATGAGAAAATTCAAGTTTGACACATTAACGGGTTCAGTATAAAAATCTAATTGACGTCCACTTCATTTCCTCCTTTTATGATCTCGACGGCACGTGCTACTCGCTTCATTTTCTATCTCAATCCTTATATGAATGAAAAGTAACGCAAGCTTTGTTACAACGATATCAATGATATAACACTTCTGTGTAACTTGACCAAATAGAGAACATAAATATAAATTTACGAGTAGGGAAGGCGTAAAGAAAATTATTCATTGGTTTAATATCTTCCTGAAAGAATATATAGCGTTTAAAAATTATGACGAACAGGATTACCATTTGCTGTTGTGGTAGTTACCGAAAGAACGTCACTTTTAATAAAGATCTTACTTATGGATTGATTGACGTATAAAGGATAAGTATGAGAAGAAAATTATGTGATGAGAGGAAATATGTACACACAAAAAAATTGAATCATGTACTATTAAGTGCACTGCAAATTATGCATGAAATATATGTGATACCACGGAATAACTGGTTAGTAAAAATAAGGTAAAAATTGAATTATATACACTCGGTTTCATCAAAAATGGCCAATGACCAATTTGGAAAATTCAAAAAGACACAAATGGGGAAATGCAAAAGCAGTATTTCATATTAAATTTAAAAGTAAACATCCACGTGTTCTGCTTGTTTGTTATTGTTGTGAAATTGGAACTTTCTGGACTTTAAAATGTTATCATTGACGTTTTCAATGAGTCTTAGTGTACAATGAGTTAGCAAAACTCATGGGATAGTCACCTAATATCTAGTCGGGCCTCCTCTGGCCATGCCGATCGCAGCGATACGGCGTGGAAGTGAGTCTACAAATCCCTGGTACACTTGCGGAGGCACTTGACACCACACAGTCAGCAGAGCGGAAACCAATTACGGCCTGTTCGTGGGTAAAGGATCCAATGCACAGAGTCAGCGTTCAGCGGCATCTCAGATATGTTTGTTGGGGCTCATATCAGGGCACCGGGGTGGCCAGTTTAGTCGTTAGATCTCCCCTGCATGCTCTTTGAGCCATTCTCGGACGACATTGGAGCGATGCATTCTCATCTGGAAAGACCGCAAGGTAGTCAGGGTGTAGAAAGGCAAAAATCGGCTGGAGATGCTCTCCGAGTAGCTTACAATACACCGGACCATTCAACGTGTCTTCCAGAACAACCCGAGGGCCCATTCCATATCAGAAAAACGCGCTTCAGACCATGACTGATACCCCACCGTCCTAGACTACGCCCTCCTTGGCATGCGGGATCCATCGCTTCATGAGATATGCGCCAGACACGGTGTCTTCCATCGGCATGATACAGTTAATACCGTGATTCGTCGGACCAATTGACGTTACGCCACTGTTGTATGTCTTCCATCGGCATGATACAGTTAATACCGTGATTCGTCGGACCAATTGACGTTACGCCACTGTTGTAGTGTCCATCTGAGGTGATTGTTGGCAGTTGCAAGCCGGAATGTCCGATGACGCGGTATTACCAGTGGCACTCATGTAGGGCGACGGCTTCCATACCCGAGGACACACATTTTCCGACAGATCGTCCACCGGGCGATGTTTTTAACGCGGCCTGCAGTGTTGAATTGGGCCGTAATTTCTCTTACTGTCGCTCTCCTGTCTCTTTGGACCATTAATCCCCGGTCTCGGTCACTGAGAGCGGCTGGACGCCCGGTATGGTGCCTGTTGTGGACTGTGACTCCTTCATCGAACCATACTCTGTACACCCTGGACATGGTTGAACGTGTGAAGCCGAATTCCTGCACCACCGCCGAAATCGAACTTTCCATGCGTCGGGCACACACCACCATGCCCCGTTAGAATGCTGTCAACTCACGACGACGTTGCATTTCACCACTCACTAGAGACCTGCACGGGCCAGGCTTGCTTTTTCGTCAGGTCGGGCCGGGCTCGGGCCGATTAATTGCACTTCTTTAAAGCTGTTCAATAATTATTGACTTTCTTTAAACGATAATTGAAATAAAGCCAAAAGTTCAAGTCTATGTGCACGCCACGTGGAGAGAAACGTATTACAAAGAATGCAATATTTACAGTTGGTTTTGCTTAGCAGCTCCATTTTCGCTTTAGAGAATTGGTTGTTCACCGGGGCGTTGACCCCAGTCGGCAGTAACACGAGTAACTGCATGCCCTACCCTCAATAAATAACAAAAGAAAGTATGCGTATTGAAGCTTCCTCTGCTGATGATCCGTGTCAATATCAGAATATGGTCAATCCAACCACTGGATCCCAGGGGAACAGTCAGAGTTTTCGTCTTGATATAAAAGTGTAAGGAAACCGCACTCTTTGTTCTTCTCTCCACTTCAGCGACCCGCTGGAAGAAATGGTGAATGAAGTCAGGGTTGCAGTCTAATACGGTGTTAAATACCGTGCAAATGTAGGTCTTGCCGGTGGGGTCAAATGTCTGGTAATTTGTTTTGTAAATAAAAGTTACACTTTGACTAGCTACTTCTTTGTTGGATTTAAGAAACCTACGACTACAAGTAATCATACTGTTCAAAGCGAAAGGATTATTTTGATCCTTTGTGTTAGAAATAAATTGAAACGGCAATCCTGTAGAATGATTAAAATGACTAGCATATCTAAGGGCATCACATTGTTCAAATACTCACATAGGCTTGTACACATTATATTATATTATTATTATACCAGATACAAATATATTGGGGCTGGAGCCAAAACTTTTAAAAAAATTATCTGGCCGGGCCGGGCCAAGAAAGTTTGCAACGGCCGGCTCGGGCCAAGAATTTTTAAAACTTATCGGGCCGGGCCAAAAACTTTTAAAGCTTTCCGGGCCCGGGCTGGGCCGGGCCTAGGTACATTCAGGCTGGATTGGGCTCGGGCCGAAAATTTCGGCCCGTGCAGGTCTCTACCACTCACACAGCCACTCCATATAACGTCTCACACACAACTGGAACCGTCGTGTTGCCAACAAACTCTCAAGAAAAAAGGCTAGATGGCCTTCAGAAATAAGCATTTTTACGCAATAAAATAGCTAGGTTTTGAACTGCTAACCTATAACCGACATTGTAGATTTTAAACCCCTTTTTTGTGTATAGGGTTATAAGTAAGTAGTAGTAAAATTTGAAATGTTGGATTTAATTCACTGAAGGCTAAGCAGTAACATAGATGGCTTTAAATTACAATATAATCCATCAACAGCTCACCTGATTAGTGAAAGTCAACAGTCAAATTATCAGTCAAATTGAAATACGTCATCATCGATGACGTCGCAGCTAGCCGAAGCGTACAAGTAAATTTTAAGTTAAAAAAAACACACACACACAAAAGCAAACTCTCACTGGCAACACACCAGAAAGAAATTCACTATTAAGTTCTTCATCAACAAGCTGTTTACACACTACCTGTAAGTAGAGAACGAAGAATCACGTGACTTCATTATTGTGTACAAAATTTACAGAAAATAAAATTTACATTTAATTTTCATTTTCAAGTGGTAAAACAGCACAATGGAATTCTTTGAAGTCATGAACTAAAAATTATAATTAGATCTCCTATTTGTTTCCTCTAGTAAGCTAAAACAATGTCCGTGGCTTCAAAATTTGTATTAAAAAACTTTCATTCTTGCAATGAAATGCGAAATTAAAATAATTTAAAAGTAGCAAAAGGGGCCGTTACGGGAGCGGCATTAAAATTGTTTCTGAGTTAGTATTGTTGAGTACCTGTAAATTTGTGGGGTGGGGAAAGAGAAGAAGAATAAAAAAAACGGGGTTTGTATCGTAATAAAACATCCTCTGTCTTGAGAAATCAATTAATGCGATTGTATATAATGACAGATAGACTTATTATTTTAATTTACACTTATTTTCAAAGAAAAAAAAAGTATTTTTAGAATTAACTTAACGGCTAATAAAAGAAAGCCACAAATGACAAGAGTTTCATAAAATAAGCTATATATTTAAGACTATAAGCATTCCGTAGATTTGTATGGCTAAATGCCTCTCCAAATATGCTAGATTTAGCCAAAAATAGATTGGCATCACTGTCGCGGAGGCCTGCAGCGAGCGTGGAACACACGTGTGTCCACTCGCGAATCAGTGACCTGCTATCCCATGAGTTTTGATAATTCAGTGTATACTGTTAGTCTTGTTCCATTTGGTATTTTCTTAGTGGAAACATGGAAATCAAGTGATAAGGAACGGAGATAACAGTAGTTCAAAATTATGGTTACATTGCTGTTATACGAGTGACGTCATGGCGGGAAGGTAAGCTCTAGACCAGGCCTTCTTTGTCAATAGGCGTCACGGGGCCGCATCCAGTATATATGCATTTTTGTAATGGACAAACATCAAAACAATGACACGTGAGAAAATAATATTATGTTGAATAAATGAGTAGTTTATTATTTTTCTACATTTCCGCTTTACTTCGGTAGTTCTTATCGTGGCCACAAGGCGCGTTGTAAGCCTTTATAATCCAAAGTCCGCTAGGTGGCAATGCCGTAGCTTTGGAAAAATCGACGGTATTATGTAATCCTATTAAGTAATTCAGTTTCTTTCCCACCTGTTTTCTGAAAATAAAAATTGATATTTATAATGGTCATTTACTGTTGAGCAGAGCAAATTTCGTATAAGTGTTAAAAATAATATAAGAAGCCCTTTGAGAAATTTTATTGAGAAGGAGAGTCCTCATGTCACAGACTTCAAAAATAAGTTGGAAATGGTGTATTGACTCAAATAATCAAATTCTGCCGTTTGTTTAAATTATTTCATTTTACGCTGGTTTATAAATATTAGAATGTGTTTAAGTGAGAAAACAAGTTTTGTTATTGCTCGTTATCTTGATCAAAGCTGTAAAACTGTTTCGTACTGGTATTTTACGTGGATTTAGTTTCACAAGACACAGATAAATTACTCCAAAACTCATTGGAAATACAAAATAATGCATTTCCTCCTCATAATTACAGTCTACGGATAACTTAATCGTTGATAATACTAGTTTGTAGGTAAATTTGATCTCTTCCTGTACTAAGGGTTGCAGTGCATTGCTACATGATGTGTTCATTTATCCAGCAGCGCCCTTCCCGTGCCGATAACTACGTCACTGAAACATGAAGGTCAAATATCACAAGTGGAATGACTTTCTGGGAATATTCTCGTATTGTTTGATATGTCACTAGACCCACTTTCCATTTGAATAAAAAATATTTCCATCCAATATGACGGATTTCAGACCACGTTGGTCATATACTCCAAAATGTATAACCCCTTTCCATCATTCCACATTTGTGTGCTACGATGCTTCATTTCCTTGACATTTCGTTAACTACCAGGTTGTTCTGGAACTTTAGAACCACCCTGTATATTTTAACTTGCATTTTCATTCTTTATTTTTAATCTTTTACTGCAAGATTTGAAAATTCTCATAAACCACCAAATAGACTATAATATAAAATGATAGACTACCTTTACATTTCAATAACACTTGCGTAAACGTTAAGTAAGTCAAATTAAGTGGCGTACCTCATTTGGTAAAGTGTTGACTTTATCATTCGAAAAGGACTGGGAATTATTCCAGAGGCCGCTAACCCTGACCGAGATTCTTCCAGAGCTTTTCATCAGTCACACCAGCTAAATGCCGAGATAGTACATTCAAAACTAGGTTCTGGTCGACTTCACTCCAACAACAAAAGTACGTATTGAGAATTAAGCCATAACTATGTGTTATAGATCTAACGATAAAAGCTAATTCTTGTTAGAAAAGCATTGAGAATCATATTTACCTATTTTGTTTACAGTGTAGTAATATGTTAAATTGATTTAGATAATTCTTTCAAGGGTATTTTTATCCAGTAGCTTATTTGACATTGTATGACTGGTTCTTCTTTCGTCCAACACCTAAGCAAAAAAAAAAAAAAAAAAAAAAAAAAAAGCTCTGGTAACAAAACTCTCAGCAGGAAGAAAAAAATATAAAAAGTTTTAGTAAAATAGCATCTAAAATACATTTAGGCACCCATAAACGGAAAAGAAAAGAGCTAGGCTTGACTTCGCTACTGCCATCAAACCATTCGCCAAACCTTTTAGTGAACAAAATGTTTACGCTTTTTCATCCCGACAGATAGCGCAGTCACTAACAATTTCATCGGTAGGGGACCATCCATGTCAACCTCTTTCAAGACCAAAAAAAGTTGATCCGCATTAAAGAAAGCTTTTTCTATTTACTATATTTTCCCTTCTTTTTTTACTATCAAACAACACACAACTTTCTACAGAGATTAAAATAGATCGTATCTTCAAGGAGGTTTATGTTACCATTATAAAGCATAATGATGATATAATTTTATACAGTGAGTTTTTCTATTTTAAGAAGTTCCAGGTCACAATTATGTAGTACTAATTTAAAATATCAGAACTGCACTAACCAATCCAATATACTTACAACGATTCATGGGCGGATTTATGGGCGCATGGGGACATTGTCCCTCAGTCATTTCAGAATGACCTTAAATTTTTCATTCTAAACTATAGATTTTAAAGTCATTCCCCCCCCCTCCCAGGGTCTCTCTCCTAAATCCGCCCATGCAACGATTTATAACAGAAGAGATCCCTAATCTAGAACCAATAATTTTCTCTATTGAAAAAAACACCAGCACACGTATACATTTCTCAAACAAGTCATGTAAAACTAAATTTCTTCAAAAATTCAAGGAAATGGACTTCTGACAAAAAGCCAAAACTACAGAATATGACGCCAGGATTTCACATCGAATCAATGCTCCAACCACCACCACCTTCACATGTTTCATAAGAGGCATCCCTACAAACGTCAAGATAGATGGTCTCAAATCATACTTAAAACAGACGAAATTTCCAATTATTAACGCAATCAGAATAAAAAATGAACGATACCCAATTCCGTTAGTACGTCTGTTTACTAAAGACCCAACATTGATAAGCCATTTAATAATAAATGGTATTACAATTGGCTTTAATCGATACAAGGTAGAAGAATCCAAGACTTCAGTAAGGCTGATGCCATGCCGCGACTGCATGCTCTATCACGAAGAGACAAAGTGCACGAATAAACCACATTGTTTCAAATGCGGAAAATGTCATCAAAGCTTTTATTGCTCCATCTCACCCAACAAAAACTTCTGTGCCACGTGTGGAAGTCTGGGACATCGCACTGCAGCTTGCAACTGCCCCCTTACTTAGACCAAAACAGGGAGAACAGAATTCACCAAAGAAAATATATCGAACAAACGAAGAGACAATAACGTACACTAAACAACTTAAAAAACAAAAAAGAACGTGCTCAGAAGAGCTATCAGACGCTCAAAAAACAGAACTATTGATATGAATATTTGGAAATGCGTTAAATTGGTTTAAATTAAATGAATATTTCAAATGCTACCATTGGATGGATAAGTTATCGACGAAAGCAGAGTTGGAGCAGCCAGAGCAACTTGTCTTCGGGATTGAGTTTTTAGTCGTATGGTTCATCGAATCTTCAAAACACATGAACGAACCTGATGTTACCTTGAGATACAAGAAGAGTCTGATGTTCGGAACTAGCTGGTTATGTTCCAAATAGAAGATTACGATTATTAGCAGGAAGAGTATATTATAGTGACGACGTTTTTACGTATAAAGAATAGATAGTCAACGACGACAGAGCAATATTTATTGGCAACAAACCCTGAAAACAACAACAACAGAATTGTACTCAGCAACCGATAACAAACTAAGCTAATCCAACTACAAAATAATAGAAAACTACAGGACGAACTCTCATCATTTAGACATAATTACCAACAACCAAATATTTTCTCCACGGACATAACAAGGATGATCTCAAGAATCTGAAATACAAATATCAATAATGTTACAAGCAACCTGCAAACCCAAATAAGTAGAAGAATAAAACCCTTAGGATTCCTGCCTAGCCAACACCATGCTTTGCATTTTTACACTTACCATACTCACACCATAAATTAATTTAAACTAATTAATTAACAAATTAATTCAACTAACTAAAACAATTAGTTTACCTAAAATTAATTGGGCAACTCTCTATCTGTTCTACTGTATTTAGCTAACTTAATTATTAAATCAGATTTCATCCAATAAAAGAAAATTCAACTGCCTCAAGTGAGTGTCCTGGATGTTTGTTTGTGGGGGGGTGGGGTGGTTCGGGTCCGATTTGGGGAACTGTTTATATTAACAAAACATACACACATTTTCTCTCTAATTATATTTACATTCTAAGGACGAAAGTCGCCCGGGTAGGCCAGAAGTCACGCTCGGGTGGTCCTGCAGGCCCTGGGTAATTTACATTTCATTAAATTCATTACACTATTTATCCACAACTGCAGATATATCCTGATCCTCTTTCATAGATTCGAAATATTTCTTGAGATCTCATTTTCTTTTACTCATTTAAGGTATTGGCTTGTTGTTAATCTATTTTTAAAAACTACGAGGGAAAGTTCCCTAAAAGCACAGAATATCGGGCTAACATCGGCCCGATACAGGTCCAGTATCAATGAATATCGATCAAGGTTGTTGGTCCAAGGTTGTTCAGTTGGACAGCCCGATGACCTATGCTGCAAGGTTTAGTAAATACGATACAAATGGTATGGAATATTTATATCGCAATGTTTTCTTTTTTCCACATAATTGCCACCTACATTGAGACTTATTATCCCAGCGATGTACCTCAGTATCTGCGAGTCCTTGGGTTCCTGTCGTAACTACATACGGACCTCCCCGTCAACGTCTCTACTATCCCCAAATGTTTAACGTGGCAAGCTGAGCTTTGAGTAGACTAAACAAGGACGCATTTCCTTACGAATAGTCTTTCAAGGAAGACCATTTATCCATAAAAGAACACACCACTGTCCTCTAATAACATTCCTCCAGTCATTTTCACACTGTACTAACATGGCCTCAAAGATCCGTGGCGATGCTCACTGGCTAAACAGGAAGTATGAGTATGGTGCGCCTGGTGACAACTTTTGGAAAACCTCACGGCTATTTCTTTTTATCCCTTACCAGTTTATAACATATTTACTGACTTTTCCTCTTCCCGCCAGGGTTCATTGAATTGAGTGGTTCGGAACCCACGGGTAAAAATTCGTGATGAAAATATGGTGAAAATGCAAGAGAGATATGCCCAATTTCAGAGAAATGCATGTAGTACAAAACTAGCGTTCGAAAAGGTTGCCATATCATCAGTTTAAAAATGGCCAAGAAAATCGTGATCACTGAACTGAAATCAGTTTCTCTCTACCTGGTTTCGTTAAAGCGCTAGATAGTTACAGTCTGAGCGCAGATAGTACAAAAATATCAAAATAAAAGCCTATAGCCTTACCAGATAGAAACTAGTAAGAGCTACTAACAATCGAGAAGGCTCCGAGGGTTCCTCGATAGCACCCCAGAAACATTACATTCATTTCCTTAAAACAGGTTGGCAACACTGGGAAGTGATGTTATTAGGGACATGAAGGTGCACACATTATATTTAAGTGTCGAATAATGTTTGTGATAATTTTGGAACGAATATGTAATTGAAACAATTTGAAAAAAAAAAAGAAGAATTAAAAGTATGTTGGCAACACTGATAACTGGTGTCCTTAAGAACGGTGACACTCACAGTATTTTTATATTATGTCGAATAATTTTTATGGCAAGTTTGGTGCTGCTATATCTAACGTAATTGAAGCAATTTTAAAAAATAAATTTTATAGAAAATAGGTTGACAACACTAACAACTAGAGTGCTTAGGAATGGGAACAGTTAGAGTATTTTCTATTGTGACGAATAACGTCTATGTCAATTTTGCTGCAGGTAGGTGAAACGGAAAGGAAACAATTCGAAAAAGAGTTTGGCAACACTGAGTCACTGCACCAATCAAGATTGTTCCGACGGCTCGATGCTAGTCTAGCCAAGAACTTCCAAACACCTAGTCAATTACTTCTCTACACCTTTTGGTTCCTATTTTTTTTTTACCCACAGATTGAGCGGGATTATAAGGCCCCTTTCTGTTAACCACGCTGTCAAGGAAACTGAAAGCTGTTTATTTGATATGAGTTGGATATACTGACGGTTTTCGCTACATGGAGAACAATATAAAAAAAGAGAGAAGAGGGTAGAAAGTTGAGTAGAAACGTTTGATAAAATTTTGGTAGATTACCCTCATTTTGTGAATCATAGAGGTATTTTTTATACCATATAGACAGCAATATACCATATAAAACACTTTTGTATGGTTTGTTTCTTTTTTTTTTTTAAGAAAAGAAATACAAAGGTGGTATATTAATGGTACCTGGATTTAAGGAAGGGATTGTTTGATAATAAAACCTTAACTTTATTTTCCCCGAAAAACCTCAAAAAACCCGCAATGCTTTTGTTAGAAATTACTTTCAATTTTTAACTTTTCAACCCTTAATAAAAGCGGCAAGGGTCCCCTCTTTTTACGTTGTGAAGGAGAGATAGAAATATAAAGCGTAGGAGATTTTTTTTTTGTCTAACGCTATGGCAGACCCTGAACTCATTTTTTCATATATTTTTTTTCCTCTCCGTCCTTTTCTTTGCTGATTGCACCTGAACACCGCCGGCAATGTGAAATAAGGAATTCTCTCAAATATGCTAGCAATAAAGTCTTTCCTTGCGTTTACCGACTTCGTTCCCCTCTTCTTTTCTCTTGGTTTTCTAGTTTTAATCAGTGAGAAAGAGGTCTATTGCTTCCCCTACGTTGAAGTGGCGTTTAGTTATTAGCAAGTAAAGAAGTAGAGTCTTAGTTTATTCATATTAATTAAAAAAGAACTGTATTGGGTTTCTTCGTGGCACCATTCAACGGGTTCGATCCCTGTTGGGGATACAAGTGTTAGAACCTCTAGGTCACATCAGGCAATGATAAAGGTATATCTCGTGGCTAGTGAAAACTTGACATTACATCCTTTTCGTTGTCATCATGGTATTATTTGTCAACGAAAGAGGTAGTGGGGGGGGGGGGGATTCATGTCCAAGCATACACGCAAATACTGGAGTACTGGGCGTAAATAGACTAGTTTCTCCCCTACAAGAAAAAGGGTAAGTGAGATACCAGGAAAAACACACTAGGAAGCACTGAATATGGCTTCCAAAAACACTTGCAAAGGTATTAGAACTGAAGATCTGATGATATACCTTTCAAAGGTGTGGGGTCAGTGTTCAATTTGTCGGGGGGGGGGGGGATTCCGGGGATTTTCCCTGGTTCCTGAGGATTTCATCCCCGGTTGTTGATCCCAAATATCATCCCAACCAGGGATAAGTAGGCAGTATGTTGTATTGCTACCCAAGTAGGCAGTATGTTGAAACTTAACAGCAACCATTAGCTTAGACCCTGGACGATACTTTCCTCATTCTTTTGCTTGCAAGAGTACTCGCCGAAGGTCACTCCTCAAATCTGACAAGCTGTAGCTTAAAGCTTTGTAAAGGTCATAATTATCTTTTAAATATTCCGTTTGATTTAGCTATCTAAGGCTCAGGCCAGGATGAGAGAAATAGGAGTGGGACTGGGTCAATTTTGAAGGTATCATCCCGGTATTTACTTTGTGTTACCAAGGAAAACCCTGTAAAACTCTAGTCAGGATAGTCGGCCGGTGCCTCCCAAGGCCTCATGAATTCAAAGCCAACGCTCTACCACCGAGCTACGGTCCGTTACATACGTAAATGTTTCTAAAGGTCCATTATATCAGCGCAAACAAAAATGTGTAATACATGTCACACATTTGTTATACAGAAATAAAGCGGTATAACGACAGTTACTATGAAGTGAAGTAACTATAATTTATATATATAGGCACGCAGGTTTGAGTTCCACTATCGGTAGGCTCTTCATGTGTTTCATCAATAGAAACTCGTTATGGTTCCTAAAAGAAAGGTCATTGGCACCGGCTTTCCGCATCCCATTACTCGAAAAAGTGTCCGCTGATCTGTCAGACGTGTAAATGGCCTTAGCAAGGGCGTAAAAATTTAAATTAAATTATATCTTTAACTATCACGACTAACATTTTGAAGTGACCTGGAATGACCAACATTACCTATAGAGTGGAAGAAATGAAGGCGGAATCCCTAAGCCGACATGATACAAAAATAATGATATGTTTTAGGAAAACAGAACAGGACCAAAAGGCCATTCACTTGGCCAATTTTATAAATAATTTTCTTTGCTCGGAGTTTAAAAAAAAAGAAATATAAAAATTTATTGATAGCCCAGAATTACATTTATATTATTTAAAGATTAAAACACATCGTGATTTTGTGTTTTTATTTCCTTTACAAAATGCAAATGAATGAATAAATAAGTAAAAAAGAAAAACAGTTCCAGAAATTGCATGATATGGTTACCTACACAAACATACATACAAAAGCGCCTATATATATTACAACCACACGCGTGTTGTAACACTATATTCAGGGCAAAAGAAGAGAAAAAAAAAAAGAGCACATATAAAGTCGAATTTTGACCGTGTGAATTTAAACATATAAAACTCCGTAAGTATATTCTGTATGTTTGTATGTGTGTGATGCTTCATATAAAATGTATATTTGCATTTGTATGTGTGTGATTCGCTGAGTGATTGCTTTAGGGTATCAAAAGGTACAGTGTTGCCAGATTACTTGTTTGATATAACTTTCCTTGGTCTAGTGGCTACGGTAGCAAAATTCAAATGGACAGTACGGAGGCACGCAAGTTTGAATCCAGCTATCGCCCATGCTGGCTACAATTTTCTAAAATTTCCTCCAGTTTCACCAGGTAATTGCCGGTATGGAACCTAAACTAGAGGTTTTAACTGACATTTTCTCATCTCCTTTCCATGAAAGTCGTGCTAATAAAAATTTAAAGTATTTTTTTCGGTTCATATTTGGACATAGTGGCAAACATCATAAATATGCGTACGTTTAACTCTGAGAAGCTGGCTGGAACATGGATCAATGAATATTTGTGGATTTTTTAAAAAGAAAGACTTGCACTATAAATACGATGATCATGATGAGCCAATATCAATAGTTATACAAAACTGACTTAAAGTATATCAAGTTTTTCTTTTACGAAAATGTAAAATTTATTACTGACCAGAATTAAACTTACTGATAGTGTAAAGCCACTGATATCATACTATTTTCCAACTAAAATTGTGCTATTCTGTATAAGATTAGCTCCAACTACTACCATCAAATTATCCTTGCTTGACAAAATGCATTACGACCAGCGTTTACTGGAACAAAGTTGTAACATTTCAAAACTAAAATTACAAGGAGCTCCCAAATTTCGCTTTCGGCTAAGTGTTTCATTTAAATTTCCATTTTGTGCACTTTATAATTTTTTTTACAAGTATCATTGATAAAAATAATCTTTCGGTAAGAATAAACTAACAATATAAATGAAGTACGATTTTTTATTTTTACGATCCTTTCTAAAGATTATTGAATATAATTTCCAACGTTGTTCCAGACAATGCACCAGTTTTCCTCACATGGTGTCTTCTCACAATTTTGTTTACTAAAAATAATAATCAAATAAGTTTCTTTTGCAAAAATTATCATTTTTCTAAAGCATCAACTATAATTTTCTTACAGTATGTTCTTTGCTACTCTGAACTACTTTTACCAAGATCGCCTTTCCAGTACAGGATGATCAAATTTTCCCTAAAATATTCCTCTATTACAGAACCAACCGGTTTTCCTAATTTTACCCTAACCACCTTAAACGAACTATTTTCTCAGGATCATTCTTACGTTATAAGATGAACTACTTTTTCCAAGATTATGTTTTGTTATTGAATGAAATACTTGGTCAAAATCATTCTTCTGTTACTCAGTATCAATTGCTTTCTCTATATTTGCCTTTCTGTCATTGAATGAAAACGATTTCTTAAGATTATTCTTACGTTAAAGGATTTTCCCACAGATCCCGTTACTGATTAAGCTATCGATATTTTCCTACAGTTTATCGTTTTGAAGTTGCACAAGTCACTTTCGCAAAATTATGTATCCATTAGCCGCTGAATTACTTTCTCCAAGATTATACTCTCCTCACTGGATGAACTACTTTCTTCAAGACTTTACTTCCTTCACTGGATGAACTACTTTCTCCAAGATTATACTCTCCTCACTGGATGAACTAATTTCTCCAAGATTATACTCTCCTCACTGGATGAACTACTTTCTCCAAGACTTTACTTCCCTCACTGGATGAACTACTTTCTCCAAGACTTTACTTCCCTCACTGGATGAACTACTTTCTCCAAGA
>JAGDQP010000824.1:75165-85242 GCA_022664845.1 Lepisma saccharinum
TCTCCAAGACTTTACTTCCCTCACTGGATGAACTACTTTCTCCAAGATTATACTCTCCTCACTGGATGAATTACTTTCTTCAAGATTATACTGTCCTCACTGGATGAACTAATTTCTCCAAGATTATATTCGCCTTACTGGATGAACTAATTTCTCCAAGATTATATTCGCCTTACTGGATGAATTACTTTCTCCAAGATTATACTTCCCCCACTGGATGAATTAAGTCTTTCCTGAAGATTTTTCTATGTTATAGGATAAACTAATTTTCCTAAAAGTATCTATCTTTCGTTTACTGGATAAAATATTCTCTCTCTGTTTGAACATTTTCACTGGATGAACTACTTTTTTAAGATCATCCCTTCATTGCAGGATTAAATAATTCCTTCAAGATTATATTTTCGTTACAGAACGAACTACTTTCTCAAGATTATTCTCTAGTAACCGAATAAACTTTCTTGCAGAAGCAGTAAGAGGGTGAACTACACTCGCTAAATCCATCTCTTCCTTAGAGAATAAATTATTTTTCTCAGATATCTTTTCATTTATAGAGTTCAGCCAAAATTATCCTTTCCGTAAACTGAATTCATTCTTTCAATTTTCTATCTTCTTAGGAAATTTTCCTCATAAATAAATATTATTAAGATTATAATCTGATAATTAATCGGAGTGAATTTTGCTATTATTACTTAAAAAATGGCATACATCATGAAAGAATATTACTATCTGTAGTGGTAAATAAACTCAACTGATATTAGAGTTGGTAACATTTTATGACGTGAGTATACATTTGTTTTTCATTTTGTCCGAAAGGGCAATAATAAAATGTTACTGTTATAGTATTTTTTTCTCATGTAACACTACAACAGAGAGACACGCTGTCTGCACAAAACCTGACTAAATTATACAACTCAGTTTTCATATCCCCCTGCCCCGTTCTCTCTCTCCCTCTCCCTCTCTTGTATTTAAAGAAGACACACGAATAAATTCCAGGGTGAAAAGAAAAAAACTTGCAATAACAAGAAATAACAGCAAAGGAGGCCGACAGAAATTTTACGGTGTCAAGAAATTTTAAATCATTTTTTTTTTGTCTACAATAAAAAAATCTAACACATGTTTATTTGAAGGTCAGAATTTGTTGTAACATGTACTTTTGTTGTTGGATTTGTATTACGGAGGCCCTGGGTTCGAGATCTCAGGTTAACCATTCTTACTAAGGGTGTTCCAATTTTTTCCTTGGTCACACTAGGCAAATGCTGGGATGGTACCTTCAACATAGAGCGTGGACTACTACTTCATTTCCCGTACCCTATCCCGACTGAGCCATAAATGCCTAAAAGCCATAAATCAATTCAAAATGTACTGGCTTCTATCTGTAGCCAATATCGTTTCTATACTAAATGAGGTAAACACTAATTGCTTTTTCATTTGACTTGTGTCTGCCATTGAATTTGCTTAATTTTTTTTCAGTAACAATTTTATTTTATAAATGCGCAACATACAAAAACAAAGAAAATATACAAGTGGAAGTGTAATGTTTCGAGCAATACACATGATTAGAACTTCAGAATGTGACCCAGACCCAGAAAAATATGTATACACCACACGCAATTCTATATATTTTCTTGTGTTTTACACAACGTGTTGAGACCTAGCGTTGGCACATAGATTTTTTTTTCGGAAGAGGACAAAGCACGAGAAGCTATCGCGAAGGCTTGTGACTGGCTGAAGCTGTCTATGTCACACACATACAAGTAATTACATTCCCTCTCATTGACAACAAATAAGAGAAAAGCCCGATAAATGTATGTACTTGTTGCTCCTGATTATTATGCAACCACGATTTTAAATAAAAATGAAAAAGATCTCTCTGCATATGAAATCTGTTTGATATTTCAACTTGGTGCAAACGAATCATTGTTACCTTGTGAAAATCGTTTCATTCATGTTCATTTCGACCCACCTTTAGAGAGTTTCAGAGAGTTTCTGTGAATCCCTTACTTCTGTTGGGGAATCCCTTTCGTATCCTTTGCACTACTTTAGAAATAAACATTTTTAGATATAGCAGGTTTTGAATTCTGTGATGATACATGTCGCCTCAGCTCTACTGTTAAGGCAATTGGAAAAGTTAAGCTTTAAAGTTTCTCACGACTTCGGAAGTCCGTAGCTCCGAAATTAAGCAAAATTCGGCAAATGACAAGGATACCTGTTTCCCTATTTTGATGAGAACTTATCGTTACAAGAGTTTTGACCCCAAATTTTTGTCCATCCTATATGCTGAGAGAGAAAAAAAAAGATTGCTTGATTACACAACATATGCTTGTGTTTTGTCCCTACTGTCTAGTGCTTACAAACAGGAGGTTCACCTTACATTCGGACACGCATATAACCAAACATCTTTTAAAAGATAGTCTTCCAAGCAATAAATTTCAGTTTTATAATAATCGTGACACTGTTATTGGGTTCTCAATCGTATGAGTGTGTTCTGTTTTCTCTGATTAAATAAAAACTTTAGATATGATTATATTTACCTCACGACTTGATAAAGGGCATCATATTTTTAAAAAAAAATAAGATAAAAAAGAACTGAGAAATCACAACACGATTTGGAGAATAAGTTGATTTTTCGCATCAATAAATTAAAAGAAGTGGACGAGAAGAGAAGATGAAGCATGTGTGTATCAAAAACGTGATGAGGATTGTTGAATTCGCGAGCATGTTATATGATATGTGTTTTAGACATGCAAACATTGAAGTAATATTATTAATAGTATTAGCAACTGAAATACAACATTCAATCTTAAAACATTTAAAAACGTATAATTTATCTTGTATCGTATCTTTCGCTTTCAACACTAAGTTCTTTTTTCTGTACCCAGATCCTGTGTACGTGTCTATCTCACTAGACTCAGTCGGTAGAACACGCTTCACCATACTGTAAGTTCATGGACTCTTGCTAGTTTGAAAATAAAGTAAAATAAATTAGGCAGTTAATCCAATTCAAACTGCAACATTTTTTTTATTTTCAATAGTTATCACATATAAACAACGCAGTTCTGTGGCACTTACATAGGGTATAATCTTCCTACAACCTTGTCAGCTTCTCAAATTCAATCCTATCTTCTCGGAGGTACACACATTTAGTCATTGAAGGTGTGTTACAGTTTTCTGGCAGCGCAACCTCAAGGCACAAGACCCTGAAGACAGCGTCTCCACCTCACTAAACAAGGGACAAAAATCATAAGGGGGTTTTATTAAAGTTTAAATGGTGAAGGGGTGAATGTAGTCTTTGGTCTTTCCAGCTGTGAAATAAAAATCTAACTTGATAAGAAACCCACCTTCGCGCGCTCGGTATTACTCCCCCGTGAAGCATATATAATTTCTAACCACATTGAAACGAATGTGGTTTTAAAAAGTACAAGGGAGCTTTTGATAGTGAAAGATAAAATTACTTGTATGGGCGCTAGTAGCACTATGGCTTACGCCCGTCCCGAGAGCATTTGCTAGTAAATTAAAATTAATATTCAGGAATGTTTTCTTGAAAATATTTTTAAAAAGTTAGCCTTCAACGGGATCGAACCCGGACCTCTCACGCAGGATGCCGCCGACGCTCTAGCGCCTATATGGCCAAGGTTGCTGAAGCCAAAGGATTTAGAAGATTGTAGCAAATTAAGATCCTTGGGCATGAGCAGATTGACGTATGGGCCCTCTCTTTTTTTTTTCAAGGCTCATCTGATTTATCAATGTTCGATCCTCGATCAATGTAAGATCCCCAAATTATCCTAAATCATTATGCCCACTCGATAGCAGTGTTTTTGTGTTGCTTATGACGTAGGATATTATTGTTTAATTATCCTGTAGATTGAAATTAACGTCCTTAAGAAGCTAGTAAGCTTTCAGGACAGTACCTACAGTTTTTTGGTAAAGTGGGCTCTGAACCACTCCGTTAAATAAACTTCGGCTGAAATTTGAACCAGTGACCACGTGCAAAGGAAGCGTGCACCCCAAGATTTTTATTTGCCTATGTAATAATAATTTAAATCGCTTATCATAATACAAGAAGTAATACTGCCAGGTCTCTGGCGCTCCCCGAAATTTCGGAAAGCGAATCGGGGAAACAATTCCCAGCCTGATTTTGACTTTCGTGATGCTCAATACTAATTTTTGGGAAGTGCCAAGATTCGGGGAATTTCCAAAGAGACGAAAATTTTTGTCCATTCAGAAATTTCTGACAATTTTCTGTGTCGAAAATTTCTCGATTCTCTGGAAAAAATTTCTTTCTATCCTTTCCCCTCAAGACAGGATTTCTTTCCCGCGTACCTCTCAACACTGCTGCCCTTATTAATTCATTTATTTCTAGTCTTACATGTTGAAGAGTATTTGTTTAGAATGACTTGATCTCATCCAAGAACGGGATAGAATGAATTAAATATTTCCAGTGTCAGTGTATTGATTGTATTTTTCCTAATTAATCCATCAAAAAAAGAAAAAGTAGACTTTCTTTGTGTGACTTTTGTCGTATCACAGTAAATTTGAGCGGCAGAAACATTGGGAGTGAACCGATGAGAGAGATAACCCGTCGTTCTCAATAGGAATATAAAGACTCAGTTCAAAGAACTACGTTACTACGGTCGATACAGAATGAGACCACACAATAACTTTCTAGAAAGTTTGCCGTATGTACAAAACACGCTTTCCTTGACAAGTTAGTACCAACATTTTCATCAAGAGATGGCAGTACTAAACCGTACTGATATCAATGTAGTTCAACCAGTTCCATCTTTTTGTAGAATTCGAATACCAAGAAACCATAGTAATCATATTCCAGAATATTAGATAAGCGTGTAGGAAGCTTTCCAGATTGCTGAGGAACTTGTGGTCCTCCCTACATGTTATCAGAAATGTCCTTGCTTCTAGTAACGCGTGTCACTAACGTGAGTGATCTCAATATCTTTCTGTACGCTTTTTTCTTTTGTGAGTATTCGGTTATCCGGATGGTTATCGTTCATGCCTTTGATGGATCAGGATGAATCAGGATCGGGGTTCGATTCCTTTTTCCGGTTTTTACCCAACATTATGATGCCCAATATCGAACTGCTAGCCAAATAAATCGGTAACCGTTGCTTTGAGAACATATGAAAGAAAGCCACATGGCAATCTAAGATTCTATATGGGCTGTATAGCTCCGTAGGAAATAGTGTAGTTTTTAGAGCTTATGTAACAGAAAGGGGAGGGAAAAAAATAATCTGTTTAGTCCACTCTGTTTGTTTCTAAAAAGGATTAGAGCCGTGCTGAAGCTTTTATTTTCTTAGTACCCTGAGCACAAGCGAGGGGAAGGGGGATATTAATTCTTTTATCTGTCTCACGTTTAACCAAACACTCTTTCCTCTCTCTCTCTTGCATAAAACAGATGAAAATCTGTCCGCTCGAGACAGGACAATATGAAGAAACAGCATCTTATGAAGTACAGATTCTCTGATAACACTGTCTGTCCTTTATGGTTGCACCTTCATTGACATACCCTTGTCCTCCTACGCAGTCGCGCTCGGTCTGGAGACAGCGCTTGACACGGGGGCGTGCATTATCCCGTCGGATAATCATTTCGTTTTCGAAACACCAGACATGTTCACTGAATCAGAGCCGTCTGAACAATGGCTCAAATCTTAAAGAAAGAACTGAGCAATGAAACAGTCGTAGACGATATCAATAACCGAGGTACTTCTCTTACTACCAGTCGCCAGAAAGATTTAAGTCTTTTTCGACATTATGCACGGGGAATTCAGTGACAGTATACTGGATATTAAAGAAACATTCTCGCAGAAGAGAGCTCGTGGATAAGTTATAATATACGAGTTTCTCTGTGTGTCTGTATATATATCTTTGTCTCTGTGCTTCTGTCATGTATGCCCCCCGTTTTTTGTAAAAAAAAAAAAAAAATGAATGCTAAAGTTAAAGGGGTTTTAAAATATATGAAACTCACAGAAGAAGATTACAGTGTGTCAGTCTTCTTTCTTACTGCATATTCGGCACAATTTACGATGACAGGACCAATAAAAATATCAGGCATATTTTGTTTCTTTTATCTTGAAGGATGCTTATCGCTTAAAAATAGAAATGATGCGAGAATTCTTCTCGGTGACCACAAGAACTTTTTCTATTGCTGCGAACACTAATTTGATTTTTTTTTTTAAGTTTTAGTTTTTGTAGACCAAGTACATGTCATAGGGAATTGAAGGCTATAATACAAATTAGTTCCAACTCTTTGTGGTGATTTGAATAGGTGGACGAAACCTAACAGCATACAGTAACTATGAAAACAGTCTCTCGCCTTTACCATTCTCTTCACGCATATAACTAAAGAAATTTGCGATTATTACTGGTGTTTTACGTTCTCACCTTCTATGTCTAGCATCTACTATTAGAAGGAGATCGTTTATATAGTATATTGCATTACATAGTCTATACATTACATAATATGAAAAAAAATTGCACTTCTTGTACACTTTAAACTAGAGACCTTTTGATCACTTTTACACTTTTCTATCTCCAAAAATGATGACATTTTGTACACAATTTTCACACAAATTAGTGTGTGAATAAGCGATATACTCTAGAAAAGGAAAGAACATTAGGCGAGAAGAGGGATACAACCAAAGGTGTCAGACCTCGAGAGGTCGAACCTCATATGGCCCAATCACTCATCGTGAGTTTGAAGTTAAGTGAGGTCGAGATTAAAAATTTTATTTCGATATCTAATCTGAAATTCCATTGTGAGTTTGAAGTTGACTGAAGTCGAGTTTGAATCTCCCTCGCGAGGATGAGCTTGAGTGAGGTCGGATCCAAATGTACACCTGTGGACAGAAGCCTCTTGATAATCCCCATCGAAGCTCAGTTGGCAGAGCGTTGGCTTAGCATTCGGAAGGTGCTGGGAACGATCCCAATGACCACCTATCCCGACTGAGATTTTCCAGGATTACTCCTCAGCCACACCAAGCAAATGCCGTGATGATATCTACTAAATAAGCCCTGACCGACTACCTTCCAACATCCTCTCTCAAACCCTATGCCGGCTTAAGCCTGAGATGCCTAAAGGCCATAAATAGTTTTAAAAATGTATTGATATTATACGTAGCCTTAGTAATATCTTTGATGCTACAATGACCCAGCTACAGCGGATTAAAGGAGATAGTCGTAGAACAAACGTAAAGACGTTCATAGTTCTGTGACACGTTCTTTGACCGGTCTCTCATAATAGTTTAAGAGAACTTGTAATTTTAATTTTGCCCGAGATGGTGTTTAAAGTAGTGGCTAGTGAAGGTGCTCCAACTTTCAAATCGTTTTGACGTTATCAACGTTTTAAAGCGCATATAATAGAGAGAAAACATAAAACAAAGTTGTAGGGCCAAGTCTCTTCATTGCTATTGGCACAGGAAATAAAGTAGAAAGAAATTGTGAAAAATTTTCGATCTGATATTGAGACAACTAAATCAGATCTGTGTCCAGCCCCACACTCTAGTCACCGATTGTCGGCAGATTGAAAAACAGTCGGGAAAAATCAAGTTTATTTATCTGCAATCAGTTTTCCTCAACTTGCTTTTATTGAATCGGTAAGTCTGCGTTCCAATAATCAACGATTCTAGAATTGAATTCGCCCCTACACACACACACACGCAAAAAATCTTTGGTACTCTTTAATAAAACGTTCACATTAGTTTAGATAAATCGCCAGTAACACACATGTTGATTTTACTTATGATAGCGTTGAATGTTCATGTCTTCAAAGTTGAATCAACGACTTAATAAGAATAATTAACGTGTAATCTTTGAATACACCGTTAAAGAAATGCCCACTTAACGGTGGTAATCAATCTTTTTCACGCGAGCAACTGGGGATACGAGAAACATCTGGTAAAGTTTCATTTTAGTTGGGTGCGTTAACGTTTTAATCTTACCTGTAAGCCATCTGTGACCAGAGAGGAACCACTGTTTGACTTGCTGTAGAAAATAATCAAATTACTAGGAATCTTGATCGTTTCACCAATTATTAATATTTTTAACCACTAGATGTCATTACTTTAAATAATTATGAAATTAAATAATATTTAGCTACGATTACTGTAATTAAGCATAGAAGGAGAATTGAAATAAAATTAATTCAGGTAGTAAACGACAACCAAAATAAAATTTACAGGAAAAACGAGTGTACGGACTCTTATTTTTATTTTTTAGAGACCGCTTATGATGTTTCTAAGATTATATTATTTATTCTGGGAAACGTTCATGTAGAGATTTTAAACTAGTGTGATTTCTAAACATTTTATTCAGGTTTTACGTCACGTACTATTTATTTTCATCTTCTTACAATTGTTTCATCGACTTATCCGTCGAAAGCCTCGGAGAAGTTATGAATAGGTTTTAAAATTCACTATTGTTCATGTCCAAATTTGATCCCAAATAAACTATTAAATTATGGAAAATTGTCATAAAAACTTAAAGTTTTATTTATTAATGTGATTTTTGTTTTCAATTCAACCGACAAATTTCTGGAAGCAAATTCTGCATGTTAAAAAAAAATATTTTCCAAAAGCTCGGTAGCTGGTGACCAACCTAATTAAAAGAAGTGTCATTTAGACGTATAGTTGAAATTGAAAGATTAAAATTTCACTTACACTTTTTCTATCAATTTTGAGTAACACTACAAGTGCAAAAGATATATAAATTTAATAAGTATGTAACCAAAGAAACAGAGACAGACAAGTACGTTGTATAAAATTAAGGTTGACCCGATGACAACATATTGGAATGCTATTTCACAAAATGCATTTAGTATAAAAAGTGGTTGCGCAAAGGTTGTGACGTGACCTAATTGAAAAAGACCGACTAACTCAAGATCGCTGAAGGAAATCAGAAGTCTACATCCGTTAAGGCGCTATAGCGTGCGTTCTATTGAGTGCAAATAGTGGAAATATGTCTTACCAGATTGAAAGCGACGAGACAAATAGTGGTCTCTGGACCCAAATTGAAATCAGATTCTCTCCTGTTTTGGTTGTTGTGCTACTTTTTATTGCAGCCTGAACGAACAGACAGACAGATGCGGGCAAATCAGATTTAGTTTAACGGTGGAAGCTAACTAACCTGTAAGTCAAACTGGAATAATATGATTTTTCGATACTCATTGATGATTCTTGGCAAATTGATTTTTTAGACAATAACTTTTATTTTTTCAAATATTTTCTTTCACCATTTGCGAAGTAATAGGTTCTCCATCCCGAAAATTCCCAAAAATATATTTTTTTTCTTCAAGAAAATTTCCTATTTTCCCCCGTTATACGTCATAACTCCATGCAGAGGCGTAACTACTATGGCGTAAAACCAAGCAATGCGGTGGGGAGAGAAGACCCTTCCATGGGGGACCTTCTTCGCCTCTCAATGGGCCAAATCGACCTCCGAACTTGGGTATTCTCTTGTGGAGGGACGCATAAAATGTATTTACGCCTCTGTCTCCATGCAAGTGCTATCAATCGAAAGCCTGTTCAGCTACGAACCAAATAAAGTATGAATCGTAAGCCTGTAGTAATTACGCTAGTAGCCAGGGCCGGATTATACGTCTAGGCGCCCTAGGCTCATGACTTCCAGCGCCCCCACCCTCAACACTTCCGTCCTTTTCCCCTTCCTTCCCTCACACGATGACAAATGACTCTGGTCCGTCTTCTAGCCATTAATAATAAAACGAGATAATAATTATTTAACTCTGGTAATGTGGTTATTTACAAAATAGGTTTCAATAATATTATAACTATAAAATAATTTCATTAAACAAAATGAGCAATTTTCAACGTGCACGGCAGTGCATGAGCCAAGTTCTTCACGTCAGAAAACGTCAGCACTGCCAGAAGCATGTTATACAGGAACAAGAGTTTATGGCAAAATCGACGATTTGGGGGCCCCGTAAGAAAAAACATGTTAAAGATAGGAATATGAGCTTTTGCCGTTAAGGAGATATGGTAAATATGTGCAGATGTACAAAATTTCATATTCGTATCTCAAACTATGTTCTAGTTGTGGACCCCTGAAATT
>JAGDQP010000824.1:85642-103040 GCA_022664845.1 Lepisma saccharinum
TTTTCCAACTGCTTGAGCCAGAGATACGAAATTTGACATAATGATGTATTATCAAGAGTAGTTTAGGAAAACATAACAACGTTTTAAAAAATTCACTGTCTTTGATTCAAAATGGCAGCTGAAATACCATTTTTCACATCGTTCGAGATAGAGAAATGAAATTTGGTATGACAGTGTATCATCACGAGTATGTCACGAAAATATAAGAAAACGTTAAAAATGTGTCCATCTTTTATCCAAAATGCCCATCTAAGCTCCACTTTATAACTACTGAAGCTAGAGAAACGAAATTTGGTATGAAGGTGTACCATTACAAGTAGGTTAGAATAAATTCGGCTCGTTTCCCCTACTAGGGTAGAGTTACCAGCTGGAGCCTGATTGCAATAAAGGGGTACGCCCCAGCGAGGCCATCTTGGAATTCTGGGGACAGCGCCCCAATGAGGCGAAGCGAGTATATACAGTACACAAGTGTAAAAAGCTGCGAAATACGAGCAAGAGCACCGGGGGTGCAAAACTGTCCAGTCAACTCCTTCAACCTTAAAAAGTGGTGAAATGGAATATGGATGAGCCTAGTTCCTTGCGCCAACTTCCAATACTACTGCGTGTCCCACCAAGTTTTACTCGTCACAAACGTTAGCACTGCTAGGAGCATGTTATACAGGCAGAATGTGGAAGTTTCCCCCATTCGGACGCAGCTCTCTGGAGTATGAGGGAATATCTGCATCATGTGGCGCAGTGCACTGCAGATTCTGGTTGTGATAAAAAGACGCAGTTCCTCCAAACTCCTCAAGTTCGATGCGCGGCCTGCCGTGGGATTCTTGGCGCAGCGACGCGAGCGAATCGAGGGGAGTATCAACACGCACGGCAGTGCATGCAGCCGAGTTCCGCGTCTCACAAAACGTCAGCATTCTATACAGGAACAAGAGTTTATTGCGAAATCAGCGATTTTGAGGTTCTGTAAGAAAAAAGATGTAAATTGAAATATGAAATTTCGAAGTATGACGGTATATCATCACTAGTAGATTACAAAATATCTGCAAAGACATCATTTTGAATCCAAAATGGCTGACTTCATAATCCATTTTCCAGAACGTTTGAACTAGGGATACGAAATTTGGCATAAAGGTCTATTAACAAGAATAGTTTAGGAATAATTTACATTTTTGAAAACGTTGTTAACTTGGATCAAAATGGCCGCACAAAAACTTTTTCCACACCATTCGAGCTATAGAAACGAAATTTGGTATGAAGGTGTACCATCACAAGTAGGTAACGGCAATGCAAGAAAACTTTTTAAAAATCGCTTTCTTTAATTCAACATAGCTGCCCAAATACCATTTTCCAAACCACTGAAGCTAGAGAAACGAAATTTGGTATGAAGGTGTACCTTCACGAAAATGTTTCAATAAATGGATCAAACCACCGCTATGAGCGTGCAGCCCCCGAGGCGAGCTTTTATTTAACTTGCCCAAGTCACCTGTAATCTTCTTCCCATATGTGGATTACAAGGACAATAAATATAGCTTCTCAATAATCAATATATTGTAAGTGTAATGTTATTTTTAATATCTTGGTTCTAAAATTAATACAAAACAACCAGCAACAAAATTTCTTGGATGACAACACTTCAAGCGAGAGGCGAAGAGTAGTAACACACCTGTGCGTCTTTATTGTTTTGGCATGGTTCATCGGTTGTTCCAAAACTTGCCACGTCTATTCATATTCTGGTCGCCTTATAGGTTACAATAAATATGGCAAAGCTTCCCTATGTTTCAATAAATATCTCATTCCCACGGGTGGTGGGTATGGGAAAAATCTGCAACATGGAAGCACAGTGTTCTGGAGAGTGGTTACGATAAAGGGGCGTAAGTACCCAAAAACTCGAAGTTGGGGGCGCAGCCAGCTACGGGGGGAGAGGACCTAAACGAGGCCGAGCGAGCGAGTATATATATTATACACGTACAAAAAGCTGTGAAATCCGAACAAAAACACCAGAGGTGCAAAAAGTGGAGCCAAGTTCTTTAGCCCTAAAAAGGTGTGAAATGGGAGACGGATGAGCCAAGTTCCTTGGTGACAGCATGTAACAGGAACAAAGGAACTTGGCGCGAGCTGGCAACAGCCTTAGGGTTGGTGGCGGTGGACGTAGTGGGTTTTAGGATCCCCACCACCCTTATAGCTTGAGGATCATGAACCTTGCCACCTCGCCATCCGTCTCCCATTTCACACCTTTTTAGGGCTAAAGAACTTGGCTCCACTTTTTGCACCTCTGGTGTTTTTGTTCGGATAATTAAATTACTGTAGACTTGTTGAAAATATGTCAATTACACTGAACAAGAAGGTAATACAAACTATTTTTCAATATTATTGTTTACAATATTGTTATTACTTTTCGTTCACAGTTTTTATGCAGCTTTAAGAAGAATCCTATTTTCAGCCATTTTTGTATTCTATTTTTTCTAACATCACAAACGGCACATTGCAATTTCGTGAATAGATTTACAATTTTAATAATTACAAACTCTAAAATTTCCTAAATACCTTTATGAAGTTTTTAAGAAGAAAAAATCTAAAAATTAATAATTCCAATCACAATACAAAACACTAAAAATTTTCTAAATACATTTTTTAAAGTTTAAAAAAATCTAAAAAATTACAATTACATTACAAAACACAAAGCACACAAGACACTTACATATAGAGCCCAGAAGTTTGGCAAAGTAAAATGCCTTTGCGTTTTCTTTGCGAATTATCAGCATATAAATAATAGCTAACCTTGTTATTCATCGTGGGAGAGATTAAAGAGGTTTTCCATTTTGCCTTTTTTCCCTATTTTACCTTCTGTTGCCTATTTCTGAACATAATGCCTTTTTCCGCCTTTTAACGTATTTTAGTCATTTAAAAAAAAAATGGCATTAAATACAAACAAAAATATAGCAACGCTGCCTTTGTCGCCTTAAGCTGGCTCCTAGCCATGCATTCAGGAGAAAATTGTGACTAGGAGGTGATTCTTTAAGTACTTACGTTGACTTCTTGTATTGTCTATTTACCCCATTTACTGTTACCCTTCACTGCTTCAGTATTTTCTGAATCTCTGGCACAATTCATGGGATTAAGACCTGTCACTGGCTGATGACCTGGCAGCTCACGCATACTACGCTACTTTGTCAGAAGTAATAATAAAACTTGACAATAAAGACGAGAAACTGATGACAACAATGGATATTGTGTGAGAAACAATAAACAAACTGTTGAAAGTGTCAGAACATATATAAACCAGTGATGGGTGTAAATAAGGATCTAGGGTAAATTAAAAACATATGCAGTGTACTTAAAGGTAAAACTGAAATGGTCGTTGATATGAACCGTCAGTAATACTTCCTTTTATGTATGCTCCTCTTTCTTCTGTGGACATTGAGATATCATTTTCAAAAGTGAGAATAGTTCTCAGAGACAGAAGGTAATATATGTTGTAAAATAAATGCCTGAACTTCCGAGCTTTACAGTTATATCATATAAGGACATACAGAAGCACTTTAGAGTCAATTAAAGAATGGTAAAGTCATCATATATTGATTCATCCTCTTTGTCACTTCTCTTTATGTAGGAAAGTAGAAACGTAGATTTACAGAATTCAATCCTGCTATCTGTTAGTATCGGTCTACCCGCCAATACGTCGCCCCTAAGAACTAGCAAGTTCAAAGTTAAAAAAATCTCTGGGAATGGACAAAAGCAACACTATGAACTCATTAGCTACGTTCAATACGTGGGCAGCTCTGTGAATTTTAAACGCCTTCTCCGGGAATATTCATCTCCTGAACAAAATGAAAGTCAAGTTAGGGACAAACTGTTTTTTCTGTCTTAAAAGACACGTTAAGATATTTTTAGAATTTGTAAGGTCTTTAAATCCATCTTTGGATAAGACCAGGAGAGAGTATGAAAGGTAGCGGCCGGTATTTTAGTTAATTTACCATTCTGACGTTTGTCTGGTGAAACTGAAGGAAACTAAAGGGAAATGTCAGTCAGGACGATTTGCAGCAGGGTTCGAACTAACGGTCCATTGCGGATCCGAAAAGACACTTTAGTTTTCCTCATATACATAAATTAGCGTAAATTATGCCTTCATGCATACTTAGCACAAAGTATCTCTTGCCCATTAGCAGAGGTATAAATGACAGCGACGCCCTATATGTGACATAGACTAAAAAAGATTTTAAAGACATGCTTTTCTTAAACAATTCTTACTAAAAGGTAAAAAATAATTTTGTTTATGCGTGACTAAAAAGAAAAGTATGGGGGTGCTCTCTCATATATACTCACTTTATAAATTCTTCAATTGGTGCGCCCCATGCTTTTCTTTCTAAAATTCATGCATAAAAATAATATTTTTTTTTACTTTTTAGTACGAATTGTTTAAGAAAAGTGTCTTTAAAAAGTTATTTTATTATTTTTTTTCACCCAAATCCTAAAGTGTTCTGCAATCAGTCAAACGCCACAGCGTTGCAGACTAGTATTTGTGGGTAATATATATATATGTATATATATATATATATATATATATATATATATATATATATATATGATTTTAAAATATATAAATATGTATATAGAAAAATATGAAAGTAACAATGGAATATTGTGTTATCACTGAACTTACGTCACTGTACAAAATTTCATCATTGTCTGAAATCGGGAGATGAGTTAAATTAACGTTGGAAGATTTGAGGACACCAGGAACCATTGTGAACCAAAGAAAAGAGTGTAATAATGATTGTTGGTGTGTACAAAGACAAAAATAAGAATTAATAATGTTCCTAATATATGCTCTAATCTTTGTGATACTATTTCTAATGTAAATTAACCTAACTTTAAATTACCTGAAATCAGTTATTTACGAGAAGGTCAGGCGGTTCAAAGGTGACAGTGTTTCTCTCTTAATTTTTTTTTTCGTAAATATTGTTTTCGTCTCGCGTTTTAAATAGTAAATTCTCATTTTTTCCTTGTAAAGTGCGCTCCCGAGAAAGTTTCGGTCCTAGGCCCGGGCCTAGTGGGCCTACGCATAAAGCCAGTCCTGTTAGTAGCTGTAGATAATCTTATAGAAGTCTACAATTTTGTTTTTTAAAAAAAGCTTCCGATGGGAAAGTGTTAAACAGTCTTAACGGGAAGCTGTGGATTAACCTGTCTTCAGATCTGATATATGAAATCCCTCGGAGAACACTTTTCTTGGAGAAATTACAGGGAAGTTAACAGTGAGGGTATTTGAAGTATCGCGTGGCAAAATTTAGGAAAACCTTGACAAAATCTCAGTCAAAAGAAATTGTAACAGGACTTGAGCCCGCGTGGCTCCCCGGATCAATTTGAAGTCCGGAATATTAACTACTGAACCAATGGGTTCATTTTATACCTTTCTTCTTCCTTTCTTAAAGATTTTCTGCACAAATATGTAATATTAAGGAAATATATTGTGAAATTCTTTTGCACAAAAACAAATTAAATACTTCTTTTTAGTATTAAATAAATGTAAACAATGTAGAGGCCTTTTAAAACTAAGATGCTATAAAATACCGCTCAATTATTTACGGAAACTTAGTTTGATTACCACTCACCGTCATTGTTAGTAGTTATAAAGGAGAGTAATTACTCACGCTAAAGATCTCCATGATAAAGTAAATCACTGTCCCGTCAAATGTGCATAAACGAATAAAAAGTAGCCTCATAGTTAAGACTAAGAGATCGTATCTTTTTTTTCTTTTATGCTTGTCATTATAGCTATAATAATTTTCTCACACTTAGAGGTCTCTTAACACTTCTCTGTAGAAATTCGTTTCAATTATTCTATCAAAAGTAGCTGCGTGTGTTTCCTAAGTAACTAAATATATACTTAAAATAAAAAATATTCTTAATGATACGTGATGACATAATTTTCTTTTAAGTCTGAAGTTGTTAGTGGTTCTTAGATATAACTTCTCACTACATAAAGTAGAGTACGTGATGACCTTAGTGGTTCTCAGGTATAACTTTGAAAAAAAAAAAAAACCTAGTGTTGTATAAATTAGGAATTAAAATGATAAGCAAACCTAAACTATTTCTGTTTTCACATTTGCACTTAATTCTTATTCTTTTTCAAATTATTTTTGTCTCAAATTTCTAGCTCAAATTTCAGTTCAACAAATAAATAAATTCGCTGGTTCTTGACTACTTCCAGTCTAAACAAATTTGTAAGGAAAATTATCTACTTCCAACCTAAGTGTATTGTGAAAACTCGAATTAATTAACATCCATGGGTTTTCTGGGTGCTTGCTTGGCGGTGACGGGCAGGTTCTGATGCGGTTTCAGATTTGGAAAATTGTCAATAATACAATAAATGGTTACTTAAACATTCACAACAAATTTTAAAATAATCAAAGAACGAAAGTAGCTAAGGATAGCTAGAAGTTCGCTGGACTGCCCAAATCGGAATTCCATTTTTTCTTTTGGAAAATTCACTATTTCTCTTTACCTTAATTTCCTATCACAATGTGTAAATTGTCGCTATAACTTTCTCTCTCCTATACGTATTTTATTACGCTGTCATCGGGGCTGTCTTATTTGTTATACTACTGTATACGTTGGGTAATTCCGTGATAGTAATAATTCCGTGACAGTTGGCAATTCCGTGATAGCTGATAATTCCGTGACAGTTGGTAATTTTGGGAAAGTTGTTAATACCGTGATAGTGGAAAATTCCGTGATAGTTGATAATTGCGTGATAGTTGATCATTCGGTGATAGTGGATAATTTCGTAATACATTGAATTTTGCAATGTCACGGTAGCAATTGTTAACAGAAGTTGAATTAAAAATTTTCTCCGCCAGGTGTCTCGACAAGTATTGCCTGCATTCTGCGTCATAATTGGAGTTCGACAATTCTTGGTAATGTGACTGTACAAAATGTTATGTATCACGAATTAGCAACTATCACGACATTACCAAGCTATGCCCTAATGAAAGGATAAGAAGAAACTGATGATTTTAACTTATTAGTTTGCTACTGCCAGAAGATAATAACTTGATTCTAGCATGCACCACTTTCGCACCAGTAACTTCTCACTAGACTACGAAGAATGCTTTCCCACATAGCATGCGAGCTTATGATAAGCTTGATATGCAGTTGATTTTCGCTTGTGTAGTTACAATTTGATGTAACAAGCTTGATTTAAGTTTGAAATTGAATGTACTAACTTGGCTTGATATTGTATATTTTGATTCAAAATGAACGTAGACAACATATTTGGCCACTAGTGTCCTGTCAGACCTGTTTTACTCTCATTATAACAAGCTTGACATGACAAACCTGTCAGCTGTCAACTAGTAAGTATGATTCAAGCTTATACACTTCACATGGCAAGCTTAACAACAAGTTTAAATCAAGCTTATCCTGCTATCGGGGTTGATCCTACTAGTGGTCTTAATTAAAACGATAAACTCTGGAACAATAAATATTGATATATACTATATCGTATAATGAACATTAGATTGTTTTGTGTATTTCTTGCTTACATAACGATATACGTTCGTTATATATATAAAATGTAACGCTTATTATACGATATTGAGGATAGCTTAGACAAATAAGAGGTAAAAAGAAGGAAGGGAACATACCACGTGATTTGGAGATCAGTAGCTCTCCAACTTATAAATCGCGCGAGAAATACAGCCTGGTACAAGGCAGAGCTTGGCAGTTAATCTGTCTAACCATTGGACTTATCAACTATTTTCTATCTATATGAAGGTAATCTCGACACTTGATTCTTACGTTACATGTCCACCTCTCTTTCTTTCTCTCTCTCTCTCTCTCTCTCTCTCTCTCTCTTTCTTTCTTTCTCACACACACATACACCGTATGTGTCCACCCACCCTTATGTTGCGTGGTTTTCTTTCCTTGTCACTATTTTTTTTTTCTTCTTAAATGGCCATGTTTCTCAGATGAATATACTGACAGACATTCCCCTTAACTCTTCGACACAAGACATCTGTATACATATCTGTCTAGCAAGGAGAACATGGTTGCTAACTTCAAAAACCTTTACAAGAAAATGCATTTAAATAATAAGTACGGATTAAAATCTATTTCTAAGGTTTATTTTCAATGCCTGCTTTCTCGACGATTTATACAACGAAATTTGGTTGAATCAACGTTTCGAAGTGAATAAAAACGTTAAATCAACATTATAGCTACCTTAAATCAACGTTTCCTCAACGTTAAATCTGGCTGCAACTAGTAATAATAATAACACGAACACACAACTTCAAGGTATTTTTTTGTGGACTGGTGTAAGCCCTAGTGTTGTTACCGCCCATGTTATCACGAGAGTTCTTTTAAACTTTTCTTTCGGTGGGAGCCCAGGATATTATATGGAAGGTCTACAATCTATTTGGTATTAAATTTATATAAAAATGAATATATATAGGCCTCAAATTATGTTACTTTTGATATAGAAATCGTAATTTCCGGGGCACAGGTCTCTGAACACCTAGGGTGCATTCTCTACATACTAGGACCTATGTATAATACATAATATATCTATGTTAATCGACCGTTCTATTATCGACAGGTACAGTTCTTCAGCCTTCTCTCCTTACTTTTATAGAAGCGGCTCCTTGATATAAAATTTCGTTCCCATCTTAAGCAGGTCAAATATTGACAATCCAAACCCAAGCTCCGTGTGCCAGGTGGTAACTTTCAGAACTTTGGGTCGGCAATAGGTAGGCACATGAATTCAAAATTCCGCAGGCGACCATCCTGATATAGAGTTTCCAGGATTTCAGCTCCATTTCACCAGGCGAATGCCGGAATGGTACCTTAACAAAGGATTCGGTCTCTACCAACCTTCCTTTATCCCGACCTGAGACAAAGATGTCTAAACGCTATAAAATAAATTTGAACATACAACCCCAGACAAGCAAAGTGATATGTGGACTACATAAGAGGATTTTTTTTAAATATATTTTTCCACACGTACCTAACAGATACTGCCGGTATCATCACAGAAATGCAGTTCTAGAAAAAACAAAAGATTTCACGAAAATTCGTGCGTCAAAATAAATGTTACACAAATACATCGAATTGAGTCCCTCCTTGCTATGAAGTATCGATAAAAAAAATTGTCAAGCAATATTTTCAGCTTTTAGGGCCCCTTTTCACAAAATGAGTCCTCAAATTTTACGTTTACTTTGTCTACAAAGTTGGTAGATGGCCGTTATAAGGCTTCTCTTCAAATATTTCTGTAGTATATGCACTCAGACTGTAAGGTACAGTAACATTCAAAATAAAGCAAATAAAAGAAAATTGATTCCAAATTTGGGATTAGCATCTCGAGAATTTTTTTTTTTTTTAGCTTACAGTTTTTAATTTGGTGAAACTACAATCTTCCCTTAACAGTATGTTTTCACCATATACAATCAGCACCTTACTTACGCTTAGAAGGTGTAAGTAATGTACATAAAAAGTGTCCAGATAAATTTCGGCTTACTCTTTTGTTTGTACAGAAATTCTTCAATATATAAAGAGAAAAGTGACAAACAGGGGATCCCGCCAAGAGTTTCAGTTTGAAGGGGTGTAAAGTCATAATTGGGAGGCTGTAAGTGGAGTTTTGCACGCTTTCTATCGATTTTTGACCATAAAAAATATTAAAGTTGGGGATTGCTGGAGAATTTGGGAGTGACACCTCCCACAGAGGTGTCTGGCAGAATCACTGGTGACAAACCTATTGCGTCATTCATAGCTCTGTTGGTTAAGAAATACAATAGGTCGTCCCTGAGAAGATCCGAGCTCCATTTATCTTCTGTAAAAAATATGTACACTAAAATTCATAGAAAATGTCCAATGAAAACTTTTCGATATCCAACAGTGATGAAGAATCTGACAACACTCATCGGCCCTTTTCTCTGAATCTGAGTGCACTAGAACAGTATCAAATACAAAAGCGCTCAAAAAGTGACGAAAGGTGAAAAAGTAGCCCTATAAGGAAATTTCAATAGTTGTCTATGAAGTGAGAAAGGAATATAAAGGACGTGCACTTTTTTTCCTGTTCCAAAGCAGATATTTTATGTAAATACTGGTTTAGATAGAATGGCAAAGAAACAAAAACATATTTTTTTTCTGGATGGTGGTTAGCTACACTGCTTTATAGGAGTGGTAACCAAAAGAGCGAAAGGTTCCTTTCAGAAAACTCCAAGTCTCTGGAAGGTAAACTGTCAACGTAATTTTCGAAGGCAACAATTGTGCCTGTCTGGCTGTTTCATTAATTTGGAAGAGGAAGAAATGGGAGGAGTACAAAAGACGCTCTCTGTCTTGTTTTTTCAGGCGGAGTTCCTGTTTTTGATACGTGTATACTTGGAACTTAAGGAGACTCTATGTTATTTGTGATACTGGCTCGAATGTCCAAGGCGGATCCATTGGTGCCTGGTGCGGGCTGGTTGTTTTTTCTTCGTTTTCCCGTACGCTGATATATGCAAACAACTGATGAAGGTCCGTGTATGTTGCGTCTTGTCTTCCCCATCTTTCAACCATAACATTTTTTTTCTTTCGAAAATATATGTTGCATGGAACACTCAAAGAGAAAACGAAGAGAAATTTTCTGAGGGGGTGTTCCCGTTCGTGTTTGACGATTTTGAACAGGATGCTTACGGATTAGACGCACGCTAAATCTTTTGAGGGTGGGATGTGGTGGTGGGGATATTCCCTCAATAACTAGTATTAAGTGAGGCGGAACCATGTTAACAGACTGATCCAATACTCAGAATAAAAAGAATGTTGATTGGAAATCTAGAAGACATTCGTTATACCTCGAAATAACTCCTGAAGGCAATTTTTTTGTGAGGAAATCATAGATTACAGCTAATATGTACAATTATTCCCTTCGAGCATTTTTAACTTTTTTCTTCAGTTGACTAGCGTGCTCTTAGATGGCTGAAGTAACACTTTAGATTCGTAGGTCATACCGTTCTGGGTATGAGTTATTTATTTCAATTTGCAATTATGAATTGAAGTGGCCACTATGGCTGCACAGGTTCAGGAATCACTGTTCCAGGAAGACAGATCAGGAAGATAGCGGATAGGGCCTTTATTAAAAGTACTATTCCTCTATTAGCTTGGTGAGACTGACAAAAGCTCAGACAAGATGGCTGGCATGATAGGAACACGCGCTGCCTCTCTAGTTTTTATTCAAAGTGGGCGAAAGTAACCACTAGAACATAGGGAATTGGCAACAATAATAATAATGACCCACTCACTATAGGGCAAACTTGAGTAATTTCGTGATACCAAGGTTTCCACTGAAGTTCCAATTTTCTAGAAAATCCGGCCTCTGTAATTATAGAATATAATGTAAAATTTTAACATCTGAAGTTAGCAATACTACATGCTTAAAGTAGCATAATTTTAACTCTTAGGGCCTAAATCATAAACAACAAACAGAACATGGGCATTTCAAAATCATGCACAAAATTATTTTCATGGATTGGAAACACTGTGACTAACATTGCGTTGGTAGGGGGTTTAAAACAATTTCCGCGCACATCTTGTTTTCACCCTTTTTGTCCATAATCATCTAAATAATGATCCAAAAACCCGGTCGAAAATCCATGAGTTGGTGTCGTTACTGATCAGAGAAAATAAAAATTTAATTCAGCGATCTCAAATTAATTTCTTTAAAAAAATATCCGTTTCCTCATATTATGATCCAAAGGTGTCCCTTGCAAATAATAATAATTAATAATAATAAAGACAGTACACATAACACTAGAGCTACAAAATTCTGGAATAGACCTGATGTCCGTCTCATAACTGTAATCATTGTAGTCCCTTACTTTTTGTTAATTAATATTACTGTTAAAAAGTGGTCTGAAGTCAAAAGAAAAAGCGAAGAGAAAGTACTTTTATTAAATATAGAAGAAAGTTTAGATTTATACTAACAATGCAACTATTTGAAGGACATTAAACAAACAGTGAAAGAGCAAGTATACTTTTATTTTATTTTAGGAAAAACATCCTGTACTTTCCTTCGCTATTTTCAAACTGATAAATTTCTTATTGTTTTCATAGAAAGTTTGTGTGTCCTGAAATGTTCAAGTATATATATATGTAATTCGTTGAGCTTGTAGGAATAAAGTGACGTACATGACATTTTGAGAGCGTTGCGAGATGAACTTTTTCTTTAAATGAACTTTTAAATAATTTCACTACAAAACTAACATATCATCCTTATAAATGTACGTATAATTATCTTACTAAAAGCAGAAGCTTGATTGTCTTTACTATCAAATATATGAGGTGTTATCGCAAAACAACACAGCTTTCCATCTATCGGACCTAAATTTAAACACACGCGAGTCTCATTTATAAACAAAGCGAAGTTAGAAAGTCATTGTGTATAAGAATATTTTAGTGAACGAATAAAATCGTTCATTCAACTTCTACAGATCTTTCGGGTAGAATTAAACTGGTTGTGCCTGATCCTAAAAGTTCGTGCGTGATATAACACCACTTGTGCTTAGAAAATAAGTCCCCTTCAAGGATTTTTGAAAGAATTTTAGTACATATGATACTCAGTGGAAGTTAGATCAGGGGGTTGAGGAGTTCAAAATACTGATAGGCCATTTTCTTGCTTTGCAATAGAAGCTGTACGTGTGGGGAGTGTTGTTCATCAGAAAGACCACTCCTTTTAACAAGTTTTCTCCGGTGTTTGGTGAATAGTCCTTGATTCATAATGTTCAACATTCATGTGTGTTTGGCTAGAGAGTTGATAGCACTTAAATATATTTAGTCCTTATCGCAAAAACATGATACCATAACCTTGAATAGTGCCTTCACTTTTCGCACTGTTGCTTGATCTTAGAAAATATATAGGTTGCACCTACTCTTAATAGTGTATTGAAAATAATCTGAACAATTCTTCGGAAAATTATGAAGAATGGACCAGAAAGTTACCACACGTTTTGCCTTAGGTTTGCATTCAGGACGCTTGGTTTAAAGTTTTTCTCATGCCCATCACATTATGATGCTCCACACGTTCCTGTGAGAAGTTCAGGGTCTCTAGAATGTATTTCCTGACCCACACTTGCTTTTCAGTATCAATTTATGAACAGTGGCCATATTCTGCTTATAATCTCCTCAGGTTTCCCTTATATCCAAATATGGAAATTGGGTTGCGATCTCTTTCCGCACGTAGAATAGAATTACAATAAGGTAAAATGGCGTTCTAATGAATGAATGACTGTTTATAACGAGCGGCCGTAGCTCAGTGGTAGTGTGTTGGCTTAGTATTCGGGAGGACCTGGACTCAATCCCAGTGGCCACCCATCCTGACTGAGATTTTTCTAAATTTTTCCATCATTTCTACCAGGCAAATGTTGATGGTTCCTTCAAACTAGGCCCTGGCCGATTCCTTTCTCCTATTCTATCCTAGCCCGACCCTTAGAGACCTCAAGGCTATAAAATAAATTAAAATTCAAGTATTATTTTTTTTATTTATTTTAAGGCCTTTAGGCAACTATAGCTCAGGCCGTATGGATGATGATGGGATGAATTGGTGGAATGAAGAAAGTGGGAGGAAACTGGCACCCCGAGAAAACCCATGCACACGCTGTTTGTCCACCCGCCAGATGGTACGAGCAGGGATCGATCCGACGATCCCTAGCACCAGAGGTGAGCGCTCTATCAACTGAGCCACCGTGAGCCCTCAAGTATTAATGATAATAATAATATCTTAGATGTTTATCCATTCGTGTAAATCAATGTTTACGATCGCAGGTTCAAGCATTGGTCAATGGTACTTGGATTCAGGCAAATTCAAGTCCTGCTGTTAGGCACTCTGACTAAAATGTCCAAGTTTTTTTTTTTAAATCAGTTTCATCACGCGAATGCTGACATAATACTATGGCCGTTGCAGTTACCACCCTTATCCTTCTCCGAAAAAGTGCTCAGCGATGGACATTACCTCTCAGACATGTGACAGGCTTAGGTCACAGCTACCTGACTAGCACATAAATTTAAATTAAATTAAAAAAGTATTTTTTTTTTCTAATTGTTTTTATTTAGAACAGAGATCAAATTCATCTTGCAAAGATCTGAAAGCACAAAAAATGAAAGAAGTTGGGATCTATTTTTTTTTCTAAAACCTCCAAATTCTTTCTAATTAGAATCAGATGTGATTTCTTGAAAGGGAAAGGAGAGAGAAAGAGAGAGAGAGAGAAGGAGGAAAATGAAGGCGTTGTTTGCAAGCCGTGACTCTTTCTTCTACTGTTTCTCCAAGTTATTTAAGATGGACACAACCTTATAAATACTGGTCATTAAGGAACTTAACATCCTGCTTTGAAAAGCCTGTAGCGGACATTTTTATATTCGGTCGTTAACAACCCAAAAGAGAAGGTTAGAAGGAAGAAAGGGAGGAGTGGGGCGAAATTTAAGTCTCCTGTCCATCGTAATTAGATAACTTTTCGTAGGTTTTGTGTTTTTTTTTTTTTTGTCTTTCCCATTTTTCTCGTTCTTCACTTCGTTGGAGTGTGTCAGTATGTTTCCAGGTAGAGTTTGCAGACTCGATTGAACGATCATTGAGACAAAATTTTGTCCTATCAAGGTAATGAAACTCAAATTTGAACAGTTACACATAGCCAATATTTTTGTAAATATTTAAATCATATATTTAAAAGCGTTTTAGAAAATTGATGCTGTTAAAGCCTTATTTTTTAAAAAAGAAATTATTAATTTGAAGCTATGTTCACCCTTTTCATATTGTTTCTGAACAATTGCAGTTAATTAATGTCTGAAAAAATACCTAAAAAAAGTTTCTAGCTTACAAGGGTACCAAACTCACTGTCTCTTGCATCGAATCTGAGAAGTTAACCATCTATTATATGTATTATGTACTAGCAAAGCTATTTAGTTCGATTCTGCAATAAAAAAACATGCTATTTATCTTCAACTCCATGATTTCTTTGTATATTTTTTTTCGTTCTGTGCTTCAAATGAACACTACTAGGTGGCAATACTTGTATGAATTACTGACAATACGGAGAGTTAAGCATCTAATTTCTGAGTGCAATTAACCCTGAGACGTTGTCGAATAAGTCAGTGTTTCGTATTACCTACCATCTCTGGAAAGAGTTATAAAAGTTTCAACAAATATGTTTTTGTAAGATAGCGTTTCCTAAAGTGCCGTCCGCGGATCATCAGTGGTCCGCGAAAGCTCGTTAGGTTGTCCACAAGGTGTCTGAGAATAGAGAAATGTATCAAACTTAATAAACAACACTTATTGTATTCAAATTCATTGTTGAAATATACTTTTGTATTCAAACCCACAATATTAAAAAGCGTGTTTTATTACAACATATACACCTCTACTATTCTTAATACGAATAGACCGCTCAAAGTTATGTTATTTTTGATGGTCGAGGGGACACTAGTAATCTGCATGCATCAAAACTGTTTATTTCAAGGTCTCTGTGAATACAAACTGTTCATTTGGTGATCTGCACGTATCCAAAATGTTGATTTAATGGTTCGCATGAATGCAAAAAAATAGTCCATTTCATAGTCTGCGGATTCGAAAAGGTTGAGAAGCACTGTTCTAAGTATATAGCAGTAAAATTCATCAGAAATAGTTTCCAACTACGACATTTCTTAAAGAAAATAACGATGGCAACCCTGTAAACTCCTTGACAACAAGATTTGATATAACAATTGTTTGCTAATTCATTCTTCACTCATAAGAATATCAAATACATCATGAATCACCCTGTATCAGTCGGTCTGTTTTCACAGTCTATTATGGGATATAACCTGGTGTAAACATTCTCACATAATGTTGCTTTAAGAATACTATATACACTATAAAATTATCCCTTTCTTAACGTGTAATTCAATTAGAAGAAATGTTATGTACAGCTGCAACATCCTTTAACAGATAACAGGTTCCCATTGTTTTTATCTTTTGCCTGACCGGATGTGAGTATCTGCACTCAGAGCTTTCGCTCGATGAATTATACGAATGCGTACAAAAATTGCGGAAGTTTCTGAGCGTGCAGCAAAGCATAATATACATATATTCACTTACACATACTGTTGTTTGCGTTGTTCATTATGCTACTTTTATGGCGTTTATTATAATTACGTTGTAATTGTAATAAAGTTTAAACCGTTTTTCTTTTAGATTTTTCTGTTATTGTTAGACAGAATTTAAAGTGAAGATATTCAACATCTTCTTTCATGTTTATTGTCATAGATTTTTCTTTTCAAATTTAGATACTAAGTTCACAATTTACTAAACGTAAATTAACAAAAACAAGAATCGAAACTTGAAAAAAATACGAAGAATGCTATCTATGGGGAGATAAGAGTATTTGGAAGTGTTTACTTGCAATTCTTGATCATTTACCGCTACTATCAATCTGGTATATTGACAGTTTATATTCACAGAGAAAGCAGATTGGTTGCCGGCTGTGTCTGACTGATTTAATCTACCGACTACCATTTCATGCGTCTGTATATGTCTATTTTTGAAACTGCTAAATAGGAAAATTTCAGGATAAAAGTGTGTCTATTATTGCATGCCAATTCTGGAAAACTTTGGGGTAATGTGAGTATTACTCCATGCTACTAATGAAAACACACACTCGGAAAGATTTTACGAAAATATAGCATGCGTAACAGGACAAAATTTCGAGTCAATATCGATCCAATATTGGGCAACCTTGATTGATATTGGACAATATTGACCCAGTATTGTGTAACCTTGATTGATATTGGGCAATAATGACCCAATACTGGGCAACCTTGATTGATAGTGGGCAATATTGACCCAATACTGGGCAACCTTGATTAATAGTGGGCAATATCGACCCAATACTGGGCAACCTTGATTGATATTGGGTAATATCGACAGAATACTGGTCAACCTTTATTGATATTGGGCAATATCGACCCAATACTGGAATACCTTGATTGATGTCGGGCAATATCGACCCAATGCTGGTAAACCTTGATTGATATTGAGCAATATCGACCCAACACTGGGCAACCTTAATTGATAGTGGGCAATATTGACCCAATACGGGAATACCTTGATTGATGTCGGGCAATATCGACCCAATACTGGGCAACTTTTATTGATATTGGGCAATATCGTCCCAATACGGGTCAACCTTGATTAATAATGGTCAATATTGACCCAATATTGGGCAACCTTTACTGATAATGGGCAATATTGACCCAATACTGGTCAACCTTGATTGATATTGGGCAATATCAACCGAATTCGGGGCAACCTTGATTTTCATTGGGCAATATCGACCAAATAAGGGACAACCTTGATTGATAGTGGTCAATTTCGACCCAATACGGGGCAACCTTGATTGATAGTGGG
>JAGDQP010000824.1:103050-117575 GCA_022664845.1 Lepisma saccharinum
AGTGGTCAATTTCGACCCAATACGGGGCAACCTTGATTGATAGTGGGCAATATTGACCTAATACTGAGCAACCTTGATTGATATTGGGCCATATCGACCCAATATGGAGCAACCTTGATTGATATTGGGCAATATCGACCCAATACGGGACAACCTTGATTGATATTGGGTAATATTACCCAATACGGGGCAACCTTGATTGATAGCGGGCAATATCGACCCAATACGGGGCAAATTGATTGATATTGGGCAATATTGACCCAATATGGAGCAACCTTGATTGATATTGGGCAATATTACCCAATACGGGGCAACCTTGAATGATAGCTGGCAATATCACTGGGCATCCTTGATTCATTTTGGGCTATATCGATCCAATACTGGGCAACCTTGACTGAAAGTGGGCAATATTACTCAATACTGGGCAACCTTGATTGATAGTGCGCAATATCGTCCAATACTGGTCAACTTTGATTGATTGTGGTAAATATTGACCCAATATTGGGCTACCTTGATTGATAGTGGGCAATATTGAGCTGATATTGTCCACATATTTTGTGCTAGTAGGGATATTACTATTATCCTGTGCCACTAATCAAAATACATTATGGAAAACTTCAGAGTAAAAGTGTGACTGTTATCGCATAGCCTATACTAATCAAAACACTCAGAAGAACTTCAGGAAAGACATGATTATCATCCCATGAGGCTAAAATATATTCGGATTTCTTTAGAATAAAATTGCTGTTGGTCAAAACATTGAGTGGGGGGAGGTATCCGGCTATAAACATGATGTTGCTAAGCAACCCATATTCGTGAAAACTTCCAGATAAAAGCATAACTCTTATTGTACACCGCTAATCAAAAGAGGTTTTGGAGATAGAAATTTAGGATTAAAAAATGACTGTTATGCTTGCTTCGAATTAAAATATATTCTGGGAAATTTCAGGCTAAAAGAATGATTATCGTCGTATGACACTAATCAAAACAAATTCGGATGACTATATTTTTTTTCTGATAGTTTTCAGTCCTTTACTTTGGAGAGGTGGAGTGGGACGTGAAACAAGTAAGTCACGATTTAAGCTTGGGCTGTGGGTCACAATTTAAGTGCTGACCGGTGAGTCGTGGGTCAATCTTATGTGGCCCACATTTGACCCATGACACCTTGACCTATTACCCAATGCGGCACACCTTATCCTAAACCGATAAAAAAAATTCGTGAAAGCATAGTATTAAGTTTGACTGTTGTAAATTTGTAAATTGTATACAAATGTTAGGTTGGGTCCACGCACGAACAATTGACCCCCTTCCTGCTACATGAGGAGGCCTTAAAGACCTCTCGTCTGTACATCCAAAGTTCTTCCTTTGCCAGTAAAATTAGTCAAAGGCATGACGCAATCCATTGTCCACCCAGTTCCTTCATGTTCAAATTGTGATCTAACAATGTGTCGACGAGAGATTGTGTGACTGAGATTACAATTTGGCTTTTTACAAGATCTTTAAAAAATTGTTACATAAATGATGACCAAGACATGTGACATGCCTTTGTATTCAATATTTGGAAATAAGTACTTTTCTTGTTGGCCAATAGATGGCATTTCTGTTTACAGAGATCATACGAAACACTCGTTCTCAGTCATCGTGGGCGGGGGTCCAAGTGGGCTATGGTGGGTCGTGAGTCGAAGTGCGTTATCGCGGATGGTGGATCATGGTATGTGGTCGGTCAGTGGGTCACGTATTTTATTAACCCACGCCATCTCTGGTACTTTGGAGCAATTAAGATTACCAGTCGTCTTTGTCTTCAATTTTCTTGCATTGTCTGTTTACGAGAAGAGGAAGATAACATTCCGGATATGACCTGGTGTCACTGAGGAAAACCAGGGCAATTTTCCAGGCAGGATTGCGCGCGTGGGCAATGATTAAATATGTACTTCTTCCACAGACCATAACCTTCATCTTTAGACCACAAAGGCTGAGATTCAAATTCCAGAAAAATATTATAAATTGCATTTTGACTTTAATTTTATTATAATCAAATTAAGCTCAATTCGCTCACCACGACGTTTTTCTCTAAATTATTTTGTTTACAACTTTCGTATTAATTTATGTCAACTCAGGAAGAAAATATAATTATTTTTAATTTATTTAAGTCTAAATATATTATATCATGTAAACTTTTTATAATAACATGACACTTCTAATATTGTATGTAAGTAAAAATAAGGAAAAAATTCAGATTTCGACAAACAAGTGTGAGTCTAACCTTTTCTTTCTAATTTGCTAACGGACTGATATCAGATTTCTGATTTGTTGATGGCATTTACGTCATGCAGAAGTGCGCAGAGTCAATATACACCCGTTGATATGTAAATTCTGCAGCTCAGGCTGAAAGCAGATGAAACTATAAATATGAATATAAAATTATAGTCTAAGACTTTTGTAAAGTATAAATTTCTTATTTGTTTACTAATAGATCTTGTCTCTGATTTGATATTCAATAACGATAATAAGTTTATTGTTCTCATTAAATGTTTTTTTATAGTTATATTATTTTTACTGTAAGAACAAAGTACATATTTTATTGATAAATGAAAGCAATCATTGTATTTATTTACTATCCTACTGTGAAAGGCGCAAGAGGATTCCCAATTACAATGCTCCATGAGTGTAGATAGCAGTGACACACACACAAAAAATTATTTTGAAAATCAGAAGTGATTATTATTATTATTATTTTTATTTTCATATTCAAAATATTATATCTAGTCATTGTCATGCAAGACCATGAATTCTGAAAACATTAAATCATAATTTTTTCTATATATTGATGCTTCATTGCTTTTCCATCAGTTAAATTTCTTTACATAAAAGTAAACATATTGCTTTTAGATTTTATTAATTAAAACTACTCATTGATATCTTTTGATTGCACAAGACCAAAAGACTATATCGTTTTCAAAAATCCTGCCACTTCTGACGCCAACTCTTTAGTATTAAAAAAATATTACGTAGGTTTTTAAACACACTAAAGATGAGAAAAAGAAACCATTTAGGACATTGGATGTGCAACAGATAGTGTATATTGAGGGATGGTATTGAATGTATCGGTGAGGAAAAACAGGAAGAAGACGAGTCCAACTCCTTGACAGAATTAAGGAAAATAAATTATGTATTCAGATAAATAGGAAAGCGCAAGATCGGAATGCATAGAGAGGGCTTAGCTTGCCTTAAAGGATCTACCACAATCGGAAGAACACTAATAATGATGATAAGGTTTCTTAATAGAGCTTGTTATGATTAAGGAAGTCAATGATATAGAACAGTTCTTGGAGCTGTTGTTGACACAAAATTATCTTTTGAAAATCATATGAGTTAAGCCATAAAACAGTCAAATAATTATAATCGTAATTATTATATATGTTTAAGAGATGGTGCTGATTGTAAAGGTATGATTAGTCCCAAAGTACAATACGACTATGAGTCAGTAACGGAACCTAATTCTCCAATTAATGAGATACAAATTACAGACGTCCAGAGAAGGTTCCTAACAATATTTATTATCTAAAAATTACAATATTTTGATTATGAACATGGTAGTTTATACTACTTGAAATCTTAGGTTAGAAATATATTCACATAGGAGAAACTGCATAGGTGTTTATAGCATCAACCGGATAACAATAACTCATTGTTTAGTAAGTTGTTAGAATAAAAAAATAGTTATAATATGTGAACGTTATTTTTTGTATTTTAAATTATTAATGTAATTTTTATTCTTAAGTAAACCAATCTATTTTTAAAAAAATATAAAGTACTAAAATTAAGTATGTTGTATAGTTGGAGCTGTAAGCAGTGTACTATGAAAAAATAAAAAAAAATGATTTGTTATTATTATTATTCTATAGATGAAAATATGAGATGCAAGCCATAGTTTGTGAAATAGAACGATCTAGTATGATTCAAAACCATAAGTCACATTCAGGGTCTTCAAGATTTAAAAAAAAAAACAATAGCCATGCGTGATATATAACACTAAAATTGTTGACAAATATATTTACAACAAATTTGTGCTTCAGAATTGTTCTCTATCTCATACTATAAACGGCGGGCAAAATTTGGTTTGGAACTCCTAAATAAAGACAATTTTTAAAAACAACTAAATATCTAGATAAATAGAAAAAAAGAAGAAAACATTATCGTATTGATAAAGATTCCAAATATAAAGATAAAAGATAAAAAAAAAAGTTAAGAGGAGTCTTGCAACATAAAAAAACGAACTCAAGTGCGCCGCCATGATTTCCCCGTTGCGAAGGGCGGGCACCGCGGTCAGGCAGTTTCGTTGCTAACCTGTGTGGAGTTGAGGGTTCGCCGATAGATCAGACAGACACTCCGCCCATATAGAACGCGACGACTCCGGGAAACCAGCCGCGGCTAGAGTCGGCCATGTTCGTTCGAAAGGTGGGAGGAACATCCGAAGATCCAAAACAAGAGTAGTAAGTACTTTCAGAATATGTAAACATTTGATTTTGATTTTTGTAAGTTTATTGTTTAAAGTTATATTCACATATCACTGCTTGAGTGTGTTTTAAATTACATGCTTCTTTATATAACATACAAGCTTATGACTTTCTTAATAGTTAACCTTTCGATTTAGAACGCGGCTTTCCAGATTTCCCATTTCATCTTTTATATATGACACGAAATATTTGTAATGCAATATGTTCATATTTTATCCCATCTTTATTACATATAGAAGATGATTTTTTTTAAATAAAAATTTAGTCACCTATATCGCTCTGGTTCAGAGATATCGCAAGCCAAAGGAATATGAAAAGAAATGGTTGGTATTAAAATATTACCCCACGATTTGCTTCAAGCCGCGAATAGAAACACAAATCATTGAAGCAATTGTCAAATAAAGTAAAAGTACTTGAGTTCAACGTTACGACTTTATATTATATTTATAAATTTTGTTTCTTGTCGCAGATTCATTACTTTTTATTTTTATCTAAATTGTATAAGATAAACACTTAAAAAAAACTCGTTAGACTGTCTTATACGCCAGTGCGTTCTATGCGCCCGGCAAATACGGTACGTATTTTAAGGACTTCCAGAGAATGTTTTATTGTGAGTGCCAGGAGTACTTTTACAAAAGAACTATTACTGGGAATGTTTTCTGCCCGGTTTATTGAATATCAACAAATACTTCCTCTTTTCCAGGCGTGTGTTTGTAGTGAATGTACTGTGATTGGCTTCTCTTTTATATTTATTACACATTTACTTTAGCGTTGCAGTGCGCCATCTATTCGCAAACTTCTCTAATACTTTTGTTGAAAATCAGGACAATTATATTGTATCTTGATTGTTTTAAATAGATGGCAGAGGCTACCATATTTAATTCGAATATTAAATTATCTAGTAATTTATTTTAAAATTAAAGTAACTTTAAGGAATATCACCTTGGTTCTTGGTGATATTTCTTCTCTTTTAAGAAAATTGTCAGGCAAATGAAATGTTTTACCATATTCTGGATATGAATATTGCCATTTTAGCTTCGCTGTTCAAGCGTATTAATATAATTTGTTGTATATATTTTAGTAAGATTTCAGAAATATTATATGTTTAATTTGAATTACGTTGTTCAGTATTCATTTTAGCTAATAATAATCATCATTGACATCTGCAGGCTATGTATATGCCTATACTCTTTCATGTATATATTGTGTTGTTTCAAATTCTAAGGACATAGAATAGGATTCGTTAAGTTAAAATAATTTTCCATTTATCAGAAAGTATTTTTTTTCGATCGGAGAAAGGACCTGGACACGCCTGTTTACGCTTGTTTACATGTTAGCTGATTTCTAATAGGCTACTTGTTTGTTCAAGCTTTTAAAAAGTAAAGGATGAAATGAATGTCAGAACCTGTACCATTATAATTTTGAAACACTAAAAGCTCGATCAGTATGGGTGATTGTACCTCATCCGCGCTCACGCTACCTTAGTCTTACGCTTTTCCCAAAAATGTAGTTATGTTTACTCTTTCGCCTGATCCAACAGTTGTTTATTATTTCATCTTTATGAAAACTTAGCAAAAAGTGATTTTTCTTTTACAATTAATTAATTATATTACGTCATTAGGGGTTCACGAGCGCTTGCAACCACAGCTTTTTTGTTTATGTATTTTTCGTAGACTTTAAAACCGAGCGGCCATAGCTTGGTTGGTGTAACGTTGGCCTCGTGTCAGGAAGGTCTTGGGTTCGAACCCAGAGGCTTTCAATCTTGAGTGAGATTTTTCCTAAATCACACCACACTAGTACCGAGACGGTACCTCGATATTGCCAACTTCCCACCTCTCTTCTACCCTACTCCAGCCTGAGTCAAAAATGTCCAAAAGGGAAAAATACCATTCAATTGAACTCAATGTAAGCCTACATATATTGTTATTATGTGCTATTACTTCAATTTCTTTAGTATTATGAATAAAAATTTAGCTCCATTAAAAAGAAAATTTTCGAAACCAAAGACTTGAGGAACCGTATAGGTGTAAGGAGCTCCCAGATTGAGTACCGGCTGACGCTATTGCCTTTGATGCGAGCGGATACGAGTTCGATTCGAAAACGATGCTTAAAATACTATTTGATCTAGTGCTTGAGGACCGTTGTCCAACTACTTTAATTGAGAAATGGTGAATTTCCTGTCATGACAAGCTAGATAACACACAGTAGAGCCATAATATGATAAGAGTTGTACGTCTCGTTTACGTCCAATATCTCTGCAATTTGTCGCGCTACGAAGTTTAGTAATCAAATTACAAATATAGATGCAACCTCTAGCAAATTTTCGAAAGAAAAATACATATCAAAATTAATTAAAGCAATTTTAACTAATTTTTACCTCATATTTTGCTCGGACCTTCCGATAATATAAAAAGTCGAGTATGGGAAAGATCGTGCAATTTCAGTTTCTACTTAACTTATACTGTATATTAAGCATGATTGAGTACTAAAATAATTATAGTTTGTTTTCCAGCCTATCATTGTTGTTATAGTTTTTATTATTTGTAAATACAAATATTATTTTAAAACAACAATGTTTGTAAATAATATTTTATACGTTGTAATACCATCATAAAGTATAGTTCTAAGTTTCGAAACAGACTAAATTCTTCGAAGAGCAGTGCACGACGAAGAGATTAGGGAACCTTGAGCCATGAAGACACTGTGCAATGTAAAATGTGAACAGTTCAGAAAGAAAAAAAATCGTAGGACAGGTAATTATTATTCAAATCTTTAGAAAAGAAAATGCGTATTGATTCACGGTCAGCAGCGGAAGTCACCACACCACACCACACCAAATGAATGAGAAAAAGTATGTTCACTTAGGGACTATTTATTTCCAAGTAATATATATTTTAGCGCTCTATTTACTTCCAATTCATACATTTTTAGAAATCTATTTACTTCCAATTCATACATTTTTAGCTCTCTATTTACTTCCAATTCATACATTTTTAGCGCTCTATTTACTTTCAACTAATATTACTAGTGTCCTTCTTACAATCTTGTAACACAGGCTAGAGTCTCAATGAAAAGAAATCAATTCGATTTTGACCGGCCATTTTTTCTATGCGGTAACGACCCAATAGACGGTAATCGTGGTGCAAAGCCGGTTTGAGTATCGCAGGTAAGCTAGTGGTCATATATTATGCTAGAATATTACTTTTATTGACTTTCGTTTCCGGAATTCATAGCAATGTGTGTGACAAGCCGCTTCAACTTTCTTTGCGGTATTTTTGTGTACGCACTTAAGAGCATTCTCAATAGGATTAACGAGCGAATTACTTTAAATTTGTATCGCTTCTGCTAGTCACTAAATACATAATGCTTAAATATCTATATTAGTAAATAAATGTTTCAGTAACATTTTTGGCTACTCTGAAAAGCAATAGAGTGGGGCATGGAAGGTAAGGGCGGGCGGGATTTATACTAATTATTTGTAACTATCCACCTATTTGTCTATCTATGATGAAATGTGCAAACGTCATGAATAGCGCCTTTGAGATGTGGAGGTAGCCCCACATATTCTCGATCTACGGCACAAACTGCGGTGGAGTGGTCACTAGTCAGTCCCACGCTCTACCGCCTTTACCTTCCAAGGTACCCAGTAGTACCAAGGACACTCTCCTACTCAATTTGATAGGAGGCCGAGTGCAGCTCAGAGCGCAAGGAATGGGAACATTATTATTATTTTGGCTACAAACAGACCTTACATTTTTTTTTTTAATTTACTTTTGAAAAATACAGTCCCTTGAGAAGGAAAATCGATCCGATTTTTCTAAAGTCTGAATTCCTAAATATTAATCTTCAAACTTATCGATTAGCATAGCGCACGACTTGCATTTGAGGCTGTTGTTTGTAAGTTTCGTTGAACTTTAGTGGTTTAAAGAACCAACTTATAATTAACGGATTATGATTATCGACAAAATTATTTTGTACTCCCCGCCATTACTGAAATAGATTTTTTTTAAAATTAAGTAGGTAAGGAACTGACAATTTCATATTCTTTAAAATAATATATAATTATAATTTTTCCAAGTAAATTTTAAATTCGAAGCCAAATCTTTACAGTTCCGTGCTTGACATGAATTTGTCCCACTTTTCTGAAAAATTTGTTATCAATATTTATTTCTTTAAATAGGCTACCCAATAATTTTCTTGTCGACTTCACATATCAATATTTTTTTTAAAAAAAAAGCCATAATGTTGATGACAAAAGTTAATATTTATTTAAGATACCATTTGCTCAGAAAACTAAAAACAAGTCAAGTTAGTTTGCTTTTACGTATTTTGACAAACTATTTTAATAAAAAATAAACACTATTTTTAACATGTTGTATTTCTATATAATGTATTGAAACTAGAAACTATCGCATTGAATTTATCAATATTTATTAAATTATACAGGCTTAGTAAAAAAAAATGGGGACAGACTTTGGAGGTGAATCCTTGACAACAAATAAAAAAAAGTCTCTTATACGTCGAATTTCGCTTTGTTTTCGAGATACAGTGATTCCAAATTGGAGTTAAAAATAGATTTCTTTCAATGCCAAATAAAATTATTATCGCGTGATAAATGAGAAATTATACAAAAAAGTACTAAAACGCATTTATCATTTGCGATGTCTAAAATTGAGCTGCGCGAGTGCTTCACATTTAGGTTGGATTTGGTTCAACTGTTCTTTCCTTATACTCGAATATGTGTTTAATAATAGAGTATCGTTACCATAGAAACAGCAGTTATTTGCACATTCTAATACAGTTAACTCCTTAAGGATACTTTCCTAGGGTATTATGTGGAGTTTGACTGCAATCGTGTGAACCGTTTCTAGGTAATGCTCGAATATTTGTTCAGTAATTCAGTCCCGTTACCATGGAAACGATAACTAGTTTAACATTCTAATGTAGTTTAACTCTTAAGGGTTGGTTCATGTATAATCATTCCACATTTGAAGGAAATTGGTGTAACCGTTCTCACGTGAGGCGCGAATGTAAGCTTTAAAAATTGTATCTCGTTGTCATGGAAATGATAGCACGCTGAAAGTTCTGGTGCTGCTGAGATATGAACAATTGTCCATTCTATCCAAATACCAATTTCGGAGGTGATAGATCCAGCCGTTCTCACGTAATGCATAAAAATATGTCTCTTAAAGTCTAGCACAACAACTATCACTCTGGGATTAGGAGTTAAAATATGGTCATGTTAGGGTGTCAGTGTTTCCAACGTGGTATAACGTTTATTATTTTTCAAAAGATAAAAGATTGGTTTATTGGATGTTTGATATTCCTCTAGTGATCATAATATATGTAAAATACAGATCGCAGTGCTGCAAACTGTGATTGCTATACCACGTTAACCTTGGAAAAATGATATATTCAAACGTTTCAATATCACGTTATTCTCAGTAGGAATAGTAAATATAAAATAAATTGAAGTTATGCCACTTGAAAAAAGTCTAAATTTTTACGAAGCTGGCAACACTGACAACCTCATGACATCACATTTTAACTCCTAATATTCACCTGATCAACATATATCAAGTTCTAAAGCTAAATTTTGCTTTGATGCATCATGCCAATACATAGCAATTAATTACAATGCAATTACTGTGTAAAATAATGCCAGAAAATATATTTTTAAATGAAGAATTTTCTGTTAAATCACTTAAAATGGAATAAATACTACAATTAACATCGATTTAATATTGTGTAAATTTACTGTGTTGAGTTTAATGTAACTTACTGTAACATTAATTTTAAATTTACACAAATTCAGGAATGTAAATTAAAATTAAACAAAATTTGAATATATATTTTAATTGATGAATTTCGTTTTGATTATAAGCATGGATTAATAATAAATAATATAAATGTTTTTATTAAATGCTTTATTATAAAAAGAAGTAAAATGTAATAATAAAAAAGAGTTGAGTAAATTATCCGCAAAAAATACGAGTGATAATACAGTTGGGCCTCTGTAATATGACGATATCATTTTTTCAGCACTGGTGGATGCACAAAACTATGGATTTTTAGCTTAACACCCATGGGCGGATTTAGGAGAGAGACCCTGGAGGCGGGGGATGAACAAGAGAGACCCTGGGGAGCAGGAGAGAGACCCTGGGCGCAAATTGCATTAAAACTTATCGTTTATAATGAAACATTTAAAGTCAATCTGAAATGACTGGGAGGGGCAATGCCCCCATAAATCCGCCCATGTTAACACCCCCTCCAGCACAACGTAGATGCCAATCTTAAGTCTTAGAATGAAAACAGTGTTATTTTTTTAGTACAATATAAGTTAAGGATTTCTCTGAGCATTCACAATTGTATTGCGTTATTAATTTATAAGGAAACTGTCACGAGGATACTAGAATTAAACCGGCTGTCGGATTATGATAACGTCGGATTAGAACAATCAAAGTAATCCGAACAAAGAAGTAACTTAAACTTGATTTTTTGGTTCTTTCATTTAGTTTACATATTAAATTATTAATAACTGACAAATTTATAAAGAATTGTGAATTATATTTCATTTACAACTTAAATAAACACCATAACTGCTTATTCATAAAGAAATATAATGATGGGGAAATTTTGGTTTTAATTGATCCATGCATTAATTTATAATATGATCAACAGATGTCCGTACTGAATCAAATCTGTAAAATAACTTAATCTGGATATTTTCTTTGATCTTTTCGATTTACTAAAAATGAATTGTTTTTCCTACTGTTGTTGGCATTTTGGCTAGCTGTCAATGCTAGTAGCAAAATCTTGCGAGAGCCACCAAAACATAACTAAGTCCTAAAATTGTACGTACATAATCAAAGAAGTAGGCCTACTTTAAAATCATGCGAGGAGTGTTAAAAGAAAAATCTCACTATATAAACAACTTACAGATTAACACAGGTAAATTTAATTGTGCGCTCTGGCTGTAGGTATAATTTGATCCTGCTTTGATTCCTAGCAAAGGCTCATGGATTCTCAGTAAAGTATTAGCCCAAAACCATGGAAACAATTGGGAGTTATTTGAATAAGCATATGGCTACTGCAATCGCCAGGAAAAGAGGCGAAACACCGCAGTACAAGTTGAATGAAACCATCTGATAAACCAAGGAATAATTTTTGTCCGTAACGCTGTAGAGTTTGTTAGGTTTAATTTAGTTTTGAACAGTTATTGATCGCAGAAACAAACTCAGGTCTTCAGCCTTTCAAATTACTATATAAATATTCCGATGTGACTTAGTTTGTGGGTTTTGACCCACAATCACTCACAAAACTCAGTTTTTAGTATTCCTGTATGGCTGACGCTAGGCTCGAACCCAAGATTTCCGATTGGGAAGCCAACACAATTCCAAGTAAGCTATACGTCTGCTCGAATGATTTGTGTTTTGCCCAGATGCAAGTTTATTGCACGAAGAGCTCTGAACAAGGTGAACTAGTAGTTGTTTTCCATTGTCTTACGTTGGACGATTTCATAAGGAAAAGATGTATAATTCAAAGTGTAATCTAAACCATATGTTCAATGTTTCCAGGAATCGAGCACCGGACCAAACGATTACAAGGCAACGACCTAACCCAATCAGCCACAGAAGATGCCATAAATGCGTCATTCAGAAAGAAAAGATTCATTTTTCATCTCCAAACAACAAAATAATCATTTCGATATTTATAGGCACAGAAAATATCATTGGCTGTAGTAACTAGTATTTCCAACCAACTGGTAGAGAGGAGAGGCAATGAGCGAGGAAAGGTGGAGAGAGAGAGAGAGAGAGAGAGAGAGAGAGAGCGAAAGAGAGAAACTAGGTTCCGGTAGTCATCTGATTATAAACCCAATGACGAGAAAAGTGCATTACATGTACACATTTCAATATTTCACCCGTAATGTAACTGTAATGTGGATATGACACTTAATTACTCTGTGAACTAATGTGAGTACATAATTATACCGTCAACACAATTTCATTGGCCTCTTTAAATCTGACAGTTGAAATGGCGCCCTTTATTTATGAGCGACAGTATTTTTTATAATTCTTGTCTATTTTAATAACCTATACAACATGAATACTTCATATACCAACAAACATAATAAAAATATGTAGCTTTTGTTTTCTTTCTGCAACACAAGAAGTGTCAACAATATACTTTTTTGTTGTTAATTTAAAGAAATGATGTTGTTTACTGTTCTATGTTATTGTATGGAAAGATTCTACGAAATGGAGTTCTCAATGTCGTGCTCGCGGTACACTGGGGGGGGGATGTACTCAGATGTAAATAAGGGCTTAGTAAAGCTGTATGTCTAGCAAATAGCGCGTCAAATGTTCATAATGTCTTATCTAAATGATTTTTAAAGTTTTATACTTTAAAACAGTTTTAAAGATATGTATTTTAATTTTGTATTTCTTGAAATTTTTATTATTTTTAAATAAAAAGTTAGACATTTTTTCAAATATTTGATTTTCTGTTTTAATCTTCGCGTATTGCTTCAGAATCGACAACAAATAATGAATAATATCCCTGCTTGGGAAAAATAGCTCTCAATTTAGCTGGAGAGTGACGTCTTTTTGCATATCCTTAGCTTACAGAGTTTATGCACTATTCGTAAATGCTAAGCTTCGACGAATGCATATCAGCAGTTACCACGAACAGCATATAACTCGTCCTTGCATTATCAACAACACGGCAGTGCATGAGCCAAGTTCTTCACGGCAGAAAACGTCAGCACTGCCAGAAGCATGTTATACAGGAACAAGAGTTTATGGCAAAATCGACGAATTGGGGGCCCCGTAAGAAAAAAGATGTTAAAGATAGGAATATGAGCTTTTGCCGTTAAGGAGATATGTTAAATATGTGCAGATGTACAAAATTTCATATTCGTATCTCAAACTATGTTCTAGTTGTGGACCCCTGAAATTGCACATTTTAGGCTAACTGACTCACTCACTGACTGACTGACTCACTCACTCATCATATTGTTTAGGGTGTTTGGAGTAAGCTAGAAACATGAAATTTGGTATGAAGGTAGAGGATGATAAGTAGATAAAGGAAAAATTCCGACATTTTGAAAAGATCGCCATCTTGGATTCAAAATGGCCGCCAAACCTAAAATTTCAAAGAATACACAGCCTAAACGACTAAAGCTAGAACAGTGAAATTTGGTATGAAACTACATCATTGATAGCAAATTAGGAAAACTTTTTAAACATTTGAAAAAGTCGCCATTTTGGATTCAAAACGCCCGCCAACCCTAAAATTTTAAAGAATACACAGCCTAAACGGCTGCCGCTAGAATAATGAAATTTAGTTTGACAGTACAACATTATTAGTAGATTATGAAAATATTACAAAATATCTCTAAAGACGCCACATTGGATTAAAAATGGCGGACGTCATAAACCCAGTTTCCAAGCGCTTGAGCCAGAGATACGAAATTTGGCATTATGATGTATTATCAAGAGTAGTTTAGAAAAACATAACAACGTTTTAAAAAATTCACCATCTTTGATTCAAAATGGCAGCTGAAATACCATTTTTCACATCGTTCAAGATAGAGAAATGAAATTTGGTATGACAGTGTATCATCACGAGTATGTCACGAAAATATAAGAAAACGTTAAAAATGTGTCCATCTTTTATCCAAAATGCCCGCCTAAGCCCCACTTTATAACGACTGAAGCTAGAGAAACGAAATTTGGTATGAAGGTGTACCATTACGAGTAGGTTAGAATAAATTCGGCTCGTCTCCCCTACTAGGGTGCAGTTCCCAGCGGGAGCCTGATTGCGATAAAGGGGTGCGCCCCAGCGAGGCCATCTTGGAATTCTGGGGCAGCACTCCATTGAGGCGAAGCGAGCATATAAATTACACAAGTGTAAAAAGCTGCGAAATACGAGCAAAAGCACCAGGGGTGCAAAATGTCCAGTCAACTCCTTCAACCTTAAAAAGTGGTGAAATGGAATATGGATGAG
>JAGDQP010000824.1:117975-141165 GCA_022664845.1 Lepisma saccharinum
CCAACTTCCAATACTCCTGCGTGTCCCACCAAGTTTTACTCGTCACAAACGTTAGCACTGCCAGGAGCATGTTATACAGGCAGAATGTGGAAGTTTCCCCCATTCGGACGCAGCGCTCTGGAGTATGAGGGAATATCTGCATCATGGGGCGCAGCGCCCTGCAGATTCTGGTTGTGATAAAAGGACGCAGTTCCTCCAAACTCCTCAAGTTCGATGCGCGGCCTGCCGTGGGATTCTTGGCGCAGCGACGCGAGCGAATCGAGGGGAGTATCAACACGTACGGCAGTGCATGCAGCCGAGTTCCGCGTGTCACAAAACGTCATTTTGAATCCAAAATGGCTGACTTCATAATCCATTTTCCAGACCGTTTGAACTAGAGATACGAAATTTGGCATAAAGGTGTATTAACAAGAGTAGTTTAGGACTAATTTACATTTTTGAAAAAGTTGTTATCTTGGATCAAAATGGCCTCACAAAAACTTTTTCCACACCATTCGAGCTATAGAAACGAAATTTGGTATGAAGGTGTACCATTACAAGTAGGTAACGGCAATGTAAGAATTTTTTAAAAAATCGCTTTCTTTAATTCACCATAGCTGCCCAAATACCATTTTCCAAACCACTGAAACTAGAGAAACGAAATTTGGTATGAAGGTGTACCATCACGAAAATGTTTCAATAAATCGATCAAACCACCGCTATGAGCGTGCAGCCCCCGAGGCGATATGAGAAAAGGTCTGCACAGCATGGGGCGCTGCCCCCAGAAAGTCTGATTACAATAAAGGGGGCGTAGCCCTAAAAATTTGAAGTTGGGGTGCACACGGAATTCTGGGACAGCACACCCAGCGAGGCGAACCCATTATATATATACACGTTTAAAAAGCTGTGAAATCCGAGCAAAACACCAGATGATGTTCGAGCCTTAGGGTTGGTGGTGGTGGATTTTAGGGCCGCCAGCAGGAAGCAAATTTGCTATAAAGGTGTATCATCACAAGTAGGTTACAATAAATATGGCAAAGCTTGCCTATGTTTCAATAAATATGGCATTCGCACGGGTGGTGGGTATGGGAAAAAATCTGCAACATGGAATCACAGTGTCCTGGAGAGTGGTTAAGATAAAGGGGCGTAAATACTCAAAAACTCGAAGTTGGGGACGCAGCCAGCTACGGGGGGCGAGGACCTAAACGAGGCCGAGCGAGGGAGTATATATATTATACACGTACAAAAAGCTGTGAAATCCGAACAAAAACACCAGAGGTACAAAAAAGTGGAGCCAAGTTCTTTAGCCCTAAAAAGGTGTGAAATGGGAGACGGATGAGTCAAGTTCCTTGGTGACAGCATGTAACAGGAACAAAGGAACTTGGCGTGAGCTGGCAACAGCCTTAGGGTTGGTGGCGGTGGACGTAGTGGGTTTTAGGATCCCCACCACCCTTATAGCTTGAGGATCATGAACCTTGCCAGCTCGCGCCAAGTTCCTTTGTTCCTGTTACATGCTGTCACCAAGGAACTTGGCTCATCCGTCTCCCATTTCACACCTTTTTATTGCTATAGAACTTGGCTCCACTTTTTGCACCTCTGGTGTTTTTGTTCGGTTGGAACTACTTTTTCCATCCCAAAATAATAGGTGACTCTTCAACGAGAGTCTTCGTTTCGGAAATGAGAAGGTGAAGATGCAGAGATTGTTGTGCGGGATGGTCACGGAGCATACAGACAGATCCATGGAACTGTGAATAATACAACAAAGTAAATATGTATACAGAGATTTGAAAAGGCTGTGATAGGAACGACGGCTTGTTCAAAGAGTTCCGTGTTAACACCAGTAGAGGCCACTACCGTCTCCTAAACTGTAAGTGCTGCCACATAGTGTAAACGGTGCTAATTTCTTGAAAAGAGCAAAGAGATATCGGTGAGTTACCATTATTGCCACCTAAACTATATATGCATGTATTGTATACGTATTCACTTTGTAGTAATATGCACAACGTCATGCGGAAGTTTTATCGCACGGGATGCCCAATTCAGTACGTACCGTCAGGGAACGTAGCTTCGCGACCTCTGTCCCTTACTAAGTGGTTATCGTGATGAGTACTCCACATCAGTTAACGAATTAAACAAGAGTCTAAGAACATTAGATAAGATTAATGGCCGACCATCTAGAAGCACTTGCTTGCATCTTGTGAGCAAAAATAGAAACAAGATGAAAACTCCTTAATAAATTGTTCCATTGTTGCAGACAGTTTCTCCTCTAAAATGAAAGGGGGTGGGAGGAAGAAAATATCCATATACCAAGGTGGACTGCAGACAATCCTGCTGCGTTGACGAAAAAACACCAGGTCTCTATGAATTCACATTGGGTATGGGAAAACCAACAGCACATCGTTGAATCGAGGAAGCATTTATCGATATTCCTCAATTGTGCTACCATCTGAAGAAATTGGTTATTAAACCGACATACCTGTTTAAATATGAGAATAAATTACAAAGAAATCCAAACATATATACATGTCATATTGTAATGACTTATTTTACAGAATAAAGGAACACTTCATATCCATATTAAATAAAATGTGATTGTTTTGGATAATTTAGTCTTTAATAGCAACAAATACAAAGTAATTTACAGAAATCACAAATGTACATATCATGTTCTGTACCTGCACATTCAATATGAGTTCAAAGGTTACACACAATACATTGTATCCATTCCTCAACACAGTTGTAAATAAGAATAACGTCCCCCACAAAAATAATGCAAGTACCATCTTGGATATCTTCTTCATCTGACACATGAACTACTCTTGTTCTTTTCAAAGTTCAGTCTTCTCTTTCTTCTACTTTTAAAAGGCTTAGAATCCCAAAATGCAACAGAAGCTTTTCATCAGGCTTTTGACTATTTTTGTTATTTGATTTGTTTATTATTGATTCACGTAGAAGGGTCTTATACGGTGATGCTGTTACGATAACTGATTTTGAGGCCTTGCGACCTCTGATGGAGCGTTTCGTTTTTGTTATTGTAACAGGAACGTTTTCAAAAGGACTGCTGTCAAAAGAGGTGATTGGAGAGAACTTCGTGAGGTTGGAGACACAATTATTGAGGTATGTCGGTTTAGGGAAGGACACCATAACTAACAAAAACATCAAGAATCTTCAAACACCACTTCTTTACAAATGAACGAAATATATGTTCAAATTCGTTATTTTATCTATAATAACGTGATAAACCTAGAAAACTTAATGAAACTTTTATTTTGGAACTGAGATAGTATGAAATTTTGTATATGTATGCAGACTATTTTCAGCACAATAGAAAAGATACTGTCCGATTACTAAAATATTTATGTTCACAGTCCAATCGTGTTTTAACTTCTTATATATCTTTGTTATTTACGCTTAGTTATAATTTTAGATTAAACTAATGTTTTAACAACTTTTGAGGCCTTCTCGCAATAAATTTCTTACAAAACTTTGCTATTTAAAATATATAATTTAATATTTAAATTAATATTTTCTAAACATGCTTTTGCTTATACTCTAATTTTAGTGTGATTACTACGACATCTAGTGACCATTGTGGTGAACAAACCTTTCCTCATTGCTTTATATAGAGAAATCCGGACAACCGTACACCATTTTGTTTTAACGAAGAAAGTGACATGTCCGCGTAAAATAAGATGTATGGTAATACTATGCATATTACCCCTCCCTAAATTTTACATGGGTCCTCCGTGTGATCAGAAGAACACCATGTGACTCTGTCTGGTCTCAGAATTTTGATTCGGAGTGGGGTAGGACACTATTTTGATCCAGTTAGTATCAAATATTATATCCTGCACCCTTATACAGCCTGTAAAACACTGGTGCTGTTTAGGTTTTGTGCACAGAAGGGTATGATGGTTTATTATTCGAAATAAAATAAGACGAAGTTATCAAATCGCCACATTGTTGACCAAAAGAAAGCGATGTGTTATTTATTTGTTCGCGTTCTCTGCGACGTATCCACAAGGTGGGTCCAGATCTCTTCGGAATTGCGATTTTTATGTAAAATTGTTATAATTTTGGGCGTAATTATATAAAAATTATATACACTTTATACAGGTCAACCAATGATACCCCATCCCATAAAAAAATACTCCTGGATATACGAAATATAATTCTGGATACGTGTTTATCTGCACCAAAGGGGCTTTATTATTTCACTTGATTATGTCAAGTTAGGCATTATCGAGCTATTCGACATAGCAATTAATAAATTTTAAATGTAAAACTAATTCTAAACCTTAAAAAATTATGTATTAATTAATAATTTATTGGACTGGAGAAACAGCTGTTGCCTATGTTTGTACAACACTGTGAGACGAGGTCCCTCAGCGAGCAACTATTTCGAGGCAGGAATAGGGTTAGCCCAGTAGATAAATTAGAACCAGAGTTTTAGTTTATATACCATCTCGATATTCTTCTGAACCCGAGGAGAACCCTTGAAGAACTTCAGTCAGTATATATAAAGAAAAGTGTAAAGTGTTTTGAAAAAAGAACATTAAAAACGTGAGAGATTTGGTAGGAATCGAACCCGGATCTCTCGTTCAGTAGTCCTACACTCTATCCAATACACCAAGCAGCCAATTGGAATAAAGTATTTTTCCACTGTCTTTTATCCTTGCCTATATTCTCTTAACGTGCTACAACGGTGTAGTAGAGCATGTAGTTAAGCTGGACGCCAATAGATGGCAGTAGTACTACAGGGATTCATTACGATGTACAAGCTCCCTACAGGATTTCGACGTTGAAACAACTGTCGGCAAATATGTGAACCATGTCCAACCTGAAAAGTACTTAAACATTCATTAAATAAAGAGTGTATCCCTCTTTAATATCTTCTGTCTCCGCAGGTACAATCAGATTCATAAAACTTGGCCGACGAAAGAAGTATCTATATCTGAAAAGTAACAAAATTCATTAAGTCTGAACCGATATAAAATGACAAACAGAATTTTATGTTTATTATAGGTTCAGAATTAACAGAGTGTACAATTTTGGGTCATCAAACATCTTTGTATCGGCCATTTTTTTTTAATATGAGAGTGATTTATCTTATAAACGTATAGAATCAAAGCTGAAATCCAAGTAGTGAACTTTGTGTCAGGCTACAAGACAAGTTCTGCTAGGCTGTTGCCAGTAACCAAAAGTGCTTTTGATATTTCGCTCAACCCGTCCACCGTACCCACAAGGAATTAAGTAGATAAATATCTACACAAAGCGACAAAGTTTTACTTATATTACAGCAAAGCAAAATGATCAAAGTCTCTCTCTCTCTCTTATATATATAAAGTGTGTCTGTTTACAAATAGATAATGTTACTGTGATTACCGTTGGTACGTGACTAAGAAATTATACGGTTATCACGAGTGTGAACTTAGCATGAGAGCCTCCCCGTCCAGTGGCAGAGAGAGACTCGTTATGGGCTGTAATGGCCTCTCGTGTTCATTCTAAACATTGGGACAAATAATTTCAGTTTAATTACCTCCTCCTGCCCCATTCCCCATCTCTCTCTCTCTCTCTCTCTCTTTCGCTCTGTTTTGAAGTGGCATTTCATTCTAGTGAATCTTCATTTTATTTCCTCTGTGCATTGCTTTACCTCTTCCTCTCTCCCTCTCTTATGTTTACTTGAACCAAACTCCTTTCCTTTTCTACTTTCTGTGATTTGTTTTAATGGTTTGTTTGCTTTTCTTTTTCCCTTCACTTTATTTTATATGTGGAATTTCATGTAATTAAACATCCAATATTCTTTCTGTTTTCTTCCCTATTATCTCTTAGAATACTCTTTTTTGTTGTTCTTTCACCTTGTACACTCAAAATTATAACAAATGGATGATGATTTTTTTCAGTGTGCAAAAGTTGCATAATCGTGTCTAGCAAACATTTAGAACGTTTAATCTTAAATCTCTATCGAATTTAGACTCAGTTTCAGACATATAGTGCAACTTATTGGCCCTAGAACTGTATACTAGGGACATTTTCTATGAATCTTAGTGTTTAGAGCTTACACACTGTAAAAAACACCTTTCTAGAGCTCAAGTAAGTCAACCTTTGATCCTGTGTTAAACGGTATCGTTAAACAGTTCGTTACAAACTGCCTCCAAGCGATGAAAATAAAAAAAAAATCAAAATCATTTCTAGGCAGCTTTGATCAATTTCAATTTGTATTATTAAGCTGTTTTGGTAGTCAAGTCAAAGAGCAGAAATAAAACAGCAAAAATTCGTCACTTTGCTCTCTATATGCATATTAAAGACATTTTATGTGAACCTAAGTATGCTGTAGTGTGCAATATGTCTTTATCAGGGCATATCGTAAAAAAAGAGTGTTCAAGTAATATCCAGAATGTGTTATAACTGAAGTATGAAAGGCAAGTTTCAAAAGTAATCCTGAAAAGTCACCTACACAAGAATACGTCATAATTCGCTTTTTGAAGAAAATGATGAAATTTGAACACTTCTTGTACGCATTATTGACAATTATTAAAAACAAAACGAAAATAATTTTAACAATAATATGCACAAAAAAATATTAAAGCTAGTGTATTGTTATTTTTTACAGTGTAAGGTGTAGAGCATGAGCTATGTAGAGGATTCTATGTTTGTTACCAACAAAAAAAAAGAAAAAATGCATGTGACTTCCTTAAATGAACCCTCATACGCGAGGATTATTGTATATAATAATTAAGGAGAGCGTAATGAAGGTTAATTAAGGATTAATTGAGTACGAAATAGTTCTTACTATACATACCATTAACCCAAAACATTAAAAAAAAATATATATCGAGAATTATTTAAGTGATTAACCTGGATAATGTGACTCTGAAGAATGGTAGCGAAATTTGTGGGAATACTTTATTTTTATATATTCTTGAAATTCGAAACACTTCTCATGTTTGTCAGCAACATTACTGGAAACCTTCACGGAACCAGTTACCTGACAGGGAAGTACTTGAATTTTTTTTTAACAGTGTTGAATCATATACGGAATAGGCTATTCTTCCTAAAGATAAAATGAATTGTATGGGCGGTAACAGCACTATGGAGGCTATTCTTCATGTTTTTGTGATAATCGACTGGTATCTTATATATGAACTTCATAGCTCTTTATCTATATCTATGTAGCATATAGATATATATATATATATGTCTGTCCGTTAAATTAACACTATTCCTTCGACAGATAATAGGTCTAATTAATTATGCAGAGGAAGACAGTAAAACTAAGTCTGGTCCCACTAAAATACATTTAAAAATTCTGGTCTCAGTATTTGAGATCTTAAGCGACATATCCTATTTTATATGCAACCAGCATGCCATTTATGTTGGCTTGGTTGCTTGAAAGGTAGGAGAATAGGAAAAAATAGAGAAAAAAGAGAGTTGTTTCTAAACCATTTTCCGAGCTGTAGATAGCCAGAGAACAGATAAGAATGAGTTTCACTTGTCAGACTAGCGTCTGAAAAGGTTTCTGATTCAAGTCCCGGATGGGGTACTCTTATAGGGACGGATCGAAGTCATGGATGCTAAAACTGCTAAAAGAAATCAAGTTTATCAGTTTTGAAGCTACTTTTACAAGTTTTTATATCTCATACTACTAAGGAAAGAGTGTGTTGCTATGGATTCCATTTAACATAATTTCATAATCAGAATGTTGTTGCTACACTATATATAATAGATAGACGAAATCGCAGAATTTTAAAATGTGTACTATTGTAACTGTTGATAACTTTGATTCAATTGTTATAAGATATTGCAGTACAGAATAATAATCAAGCTAATGCAGGGATGCGTGGACAGGAAATATAGTTAAAAGAATGAGCGTTAGAATTATTTTTTTATCGCCACTTCTAGGTAGAGTTGCTATAATTTATTATTGGTGAGGAATATCAGTGGTGTCTATTTGAACATTAGCTTATCAAAGCAAATTAAGCCTAATATTCCCCGCACTTTAAAAAAAATGGCACTAATAAAACTCTTTTAGGTACATCGTTCTTTTTTTCTAATTTTCATAGTGTGGTATTGTTCAAAATATCTACTGATAAGCTACTGTTCGCTAATTTTAACAAGTTTTTCAACGTAAAGCGAGAAATATTGTGTGTTCTTCTCTACTATATTATTCATAGCTAAGCTGGCTGAATCAAGGTTTTCACCGTAACGTCCTGGATGCTAATCCTGGTCACGTTAACTTTTTTTTTTACTTTTTTCTTAGGCTACCAAAAATGCCTATTGATTCAACTTGTGTGGGAAAAGAAAAGTGTATAAAAGTAAAAAAAAAATTATAAAAGTATAAAACGTATTTAGAAGTATATAAAATTGTACAAAAATACAAGGAAGCGTTAAAAAGTATAAAATACATAAAAAGCGTATAAAACATACAAAAGTTTATAATAAGTATATAAATAGTTTTAAAAAGGTGTATAAAAATGTTCAAATAATGATCAAAAATGAGAAAATATCAAAGAAGTTAGTTGATTTTATATGTGGAAAAGATCCAATTAAAATGAAAGGGAAATAGAACATTTTACAGTATATTATCGAGATATAATCCTGACTTGGAAAAGTATCAATATGCACTACATTATAACCTTGACATTGAAAGAAATATCTCCAAACTTTGTAGATATACATGTAGACGTTTTAGTACACTACAGACAAAATGTTCTCATCTCCTAATGTTCAAACACAAAGGTAGAATAATGCATTTACAATTTTATTTTATATAATAGTAAATTCTTTCTACAGCCAAATTTCAAGAAATACATAGGCAGAAGATTTTATAAAACACTACACTTTAGCCGATCTTCTGAGTACATTAAGAAGAGAAGGAAATTCCCATACGCCTGCTATGACCGTTAGCGATAGTGTGTGTGTGTGTGTGTGTGTGTGCATTATAATCTTCCTCTGTTTCTTAGCATCTAAAAAAAATAACAATGCCTTTATCACCTGCTTGGGTTGGAACATGAAGATCACGCATGCAACCAAACCTTTCGGATTAACACACACACATACACACAGGGAGAGAGAGAGAGAGAGAGAGGATTGCATGATAGGAAGATGTATTCATCACGTAACACTTTGTTAAAAAAAAATACTATCTCTGTGTAATTTTTTGTTATATGTGGATAAGTGCGTGTGTATGATTGTCACTATGCATTTTCTCAGAGGGGAGATGAACAGGGGATGTATTTGTCCTCATAGAAAACTTGTTACTGAAAATGAAAGTAATACGCAAAACTTGTAATAAAATAAGAGCTGTTTAATTTGTGCACTTTTTTTTTTTTGTTCTTGAAATCTTAAGTATCATTTCACTATAATTTACGACCTATTTTTGAGTTTTACGGCTCATTTTATAGTTTTTACAAGCCATTATATTATAGATAACATTTGCTTTTTCCTCACAAAACAATATTACACGTTTATTGAGGAACGCTATGTGAGTTTTCCTAACGTGGTTTTTCCTTCATTTCATACTCATATACCACTTTTTTTTCTGCTCCTCCTTAATGTTAAGGTGTTAAGATTGTCATTTGTTAATGGTTTAAAGAAATACAAGTAGTTACAATAACCTCCCACATAAAAATCTTCCGTGCCGTGAAGTAACAAAAAAAAAAAAACACTGGTTGATTACTTCTACCTAATATCACAGTATTATATTTATTCACACAGGCTTATATACAAATAAGTATAAACTTTATGTTTTTTTAAAAAATAAAGAAATTAAATATTTGACGTGCTTGAAGGTAAGTAATTTCCTGATTACTTATTGTCTACAATACAAACAATATATAATTAAGAATTTTCTTCGGATATTACGTCATGTATTTCTAGTTTGGATAACTTGGTAACTTAAATAACTGTGGTGATACATACTAATTTGAGAAATGTAATTGATATTGTCTTATGTTATCGATATTGGTGTGTGTCTGTACTCTTATCTCGAGATAGTTTGAATGTTTCTAAATAGAAGAAAATATTTACAAATGGAGATTTACGAATTGAATCGGTCATTGTTAAAAGGGGATATATGCTATGTATTTTTAATGGCACATCATCTTTTAACAATGACCGATTCAATTGTTGTACAACAGTACTTATCTTGTAGCCCACTGATCTTTCGGCTAGTGTCTTTAATGAATTCTTAAGCAGATACTTTGAGCACTACTGTATTACCTGTTACGTAAGTCTTTTTTTTTTTTAAGTACACGACGTAAAACCCGAAATAAATCACCGAGCGACCGTAGCTAAGTTTGTACAGTATTGGCTTACGAAGGTCTTAGCAAAGATAGCAACGGCCGCCCACTGCATGACTCATATTAGTTTATCCAGGTTCTTTCCGTAGCCACACCAAACAAATGACGGGGTTGTATCTTCAAACTTGACTTGGACGACTTCTTCCAACATACTCTCCCCTCCCCTGTACCGATCTGTGGTAAACTGGCCTAAAGGAGTAAATACATTCAATTAATCAAAGGAACTACAATCCTTAATTTTGGAAAATTGCATTTAAGCTTAACGTACAGTAGACTCGTGGTTAACAGAGTCGGATTAACCAAACCGATGCGCGCGATCGATCTTGTAGAACTCCGAGAAAATGACACATTCTGATTTCTTTTTTATCTCACATAACCTGTTTGACTATAAAATCTGTTGTTTATCTGATTAGTATAATTATTACGTATGTATTGTTTTGTAATGTACATATTAAATAAAATCTAATTATACTTTAATGCGTCTAGTTAATGCCAAGGTTTGTAACCCATTAACTCCAAATCTCCGTATGATCCGAGATTTTCCGTATCCAAGGTAGTTTTGGTTTCAAAAAACTCGGATAATCGCGAGTCTATTGTAGTTAATTTTTAACAAATAAAAAGTAAATAACTTGAATATTTTTTATCATGCATTATACTTTCATGTTTATTTATTTAAGCAGTAGGTTGTCTACTTATTTTTTTTAAAGATTGAACACAACATGCGTGTGCCTAATTATGATATTCATACAAAAATTGACTTCATAGGGAGTATTAATTTCATACCAATATTATATGCACAATAGAAAGGTTATGCTGGTAAATAGGATACAATTAGATATATATTTGGAAAATTTCACAAAGTAATAAATTCCGTTTGGGTTGTAAAAGAACATAAACATTACTTGATTGGCTTTTTCGTCTATGTAAAGTTGTTCCAGCATGACAACATTCAAAATTATTATAACCATGATAACCAGATCTTATTGTATTTGTCGCGTGGTTAACTTCGATATTTTTTTACTATTTTGACTATTTCGAAGTTATCTGTGGAAGCTATATCGAAGACTAAACATTCTAATATCCTAAAAGACGCAGTAACGATGAAATCAATTTAATCCAAAGCAGCAACCAACCTTTGAGGCCCATTTTTTTTTTCAATTTACCCAATAACTAATATCTTTATCGAAAAAGTGAAAACTAACAAAGAATTATCTTATCATTTCTTGTATTTAAAGCAAAAAAACGATTAATTATCGCTATTTCGTTAAGAATTATTAATCTCAATTAAATAATAATTTTAGTTTAAATTGTATTGGAATAATTACTCTTCACAAAATAGCGATAATTAATCGTTCTTTCGATACAAGAAATGATAAGATAATTCTTTGTTAGTTTTCACTTTTTCGATAAAGATATTAGTTATTGGGTAAATCGAGAAAAACGACGAAAATAGGTCTCAAAGATATTGTATACTAACCATCGTAAGAAACCATAAAGAAAAACAACAACATATTATTCAACATAAAACTTACCAGTTTGTTCCTCAAACTTTCACAATGATAGGTTAAGATAATATTTTATCTTCAAAAGATATTTATTTGTCTTAAATCAAATATACTTTCTAGATTGTGGACCAATTCCATGAATTTATTTTATTTTCAGAAATCTATCCTGTCAAGCATGAGTTTTACATTCTGTCTTTTTCTAATAAATTCAATCCTTATTCAAATTAAGTGATGCATCGGAGCTTCGTTGTAACAAATTTACGGCCTGAGCCTTAGATGCCTAAAGGCCATAAATAAAATTCGAATTCTAAAAAATTTATACCTACAGGCCTATATTAAACTATCAATTAGAAATTCTGTGGTTTCTTCATCCACAAATTCATCGAGTTACCTAACAACCAAATACTGTTGTTTTATTGAATTGAATTTTATTAATAGCCTTTTGGTATCTAAGGCTCAGGCAGAGATAGGGTAAGGGAAATAATTCGGGAAGGTGTTGGCCAGTGCTTCTGTTGAAGGTGCTATCCCAGCATTTGTCTGGTGTGACAGGAAAAATCCTGATAAAATCACAGTCAGGATGGTCGGCCACTGGGATCGAACCCACGACCTCCCGATTGCTATGCCAACGCTCTACCACTGAGCTCCAGCGGCTCTGTACTATTGATTCATCTAAAACGGAAGAAGTGACTTGCCTTTTACAAGGAAGCATAAGACTATTTTATAACTCACTCACAAAGTAGTTAATAACTACAGGACTTAAATGTGAATGAAAAATTGCATTAGCTTATGTTTCCGGAACATATTTGGAATACTTAATCATACCTTAATAATGACGTTATGTCAAAGAATTCTACCACAGAAATTAAGGATGAGATAATAACAATAATAAATGTAACATTAGGTCATGTTTGTGAAGCAAATTAAAATATTTTCACAGATACTTTGAAAATTTCATACAAAGTACTCTGCCAATGATTATATGAGTCAAAAAAGGAGAAATATTACTTTAGTACATATTTTTGGAATTTGTAACGTAAACACTTCACATTTTTTTCATATTTAATACCACTTCTTTGATTACTTTACAAAATTCTTGGGTATATGAAATATTTTCATAGTATAGTGAACTTAATATAGAAATTTGAATTTTATTTATGGCTTGAAGGCAAAATTGAGTCAGGACGGAATATGCCTAGGTCTATTTTCAAAGTACCACCTGAACATTAGTTTGGTGTGATTGAGGAAAACCCCTCAGCTGGTTGCTGGAATCGATCTGAGGACCTACCAAATGCTAAGCCAGAACTCAGGGCCGTCCGGTGCGCATCAACTGAGCTATGGCCGTCCGGTGTGATATTAATTTCCCATTGCGTTAAAGATTGTACACATTCTCTATATAGCAGGTCAGTTTTACGTTTTCTCACAGCAAAGAAAGCGTAGTTTCTCGAGCTTTTTTTTTCAAGTTGGAGTTTATATATATGTCCACTCCAGAAGCCAAGGGATATAAGTGACACTGACGAATAAAGAAAAGTTCGATATAATCTTTTATCTATAACCCGAAATATATGTGACACAAAATTGTCATATGTTCTACAAAGAAACCTTGGACCTTAAAGTGTCCATGTACAAAATATGACAGTTTTGTGTCACATATACTTCGAGTTATATCAGTGGCGGCTTGTGATCTAAATAGCAAGTGACGTGTTACAAATAGATTCACACGTAAACATACGCGGTCAGTCTACATCATACAATTTCCTGGTTTTTTATGCTTCACTAAATTACCCATAATGACACTTTTCTATCTTACTAAGAACTGAGCATCTTGATGGATAAACATAAACTATTTCATATCTTGATTGATCTTCTAAACAGTTTCATATAACTTAAGGCATAAAAAAAGTGAAGTGCCATGCATGTGAAGTGCCACTTCACGAACTCCATCTGAATAGCCGCCACTGGGTTATATACTGTATAAAAGATTACCTCGAACTGTTTTTTATTCGCAATGTCACTTGTATCCGTTGGCTTCTAAAGTCGACAGTTAAGGAAACTGTTCGGAAATTCTTTAACCTGTTGGAGACCGAATGGTGGAGATAGAAAATCTAAGTAGCTCTAAGACTAGAAATCGGAAAGACTCTTTAACTCCTTAACAGCCGGGAGAAGAAGACAGACCTCCCTCAGAAGCCGAATAAGTTTTGTTACGAATGCTATTGTTTGACTTCTCCTTTGCCAAAAAAAACTGCTCTTGAGACGTTCCCGAAAAGATTCACATTACGTGAACAACAATTGTTCTCAAAGAACTTCCGCTTGTGTTGTTGTTGTTTTTACACGCAATAACTTTTGAAACCATGCAGTATAGACACTACAAACGGGACGGTGAATGTTGTTGCTATTAACGAGAGAAAAAGAAAGAAAAAAAACACACACGCCAAAAAAAAAAAAAAAGAACAGTTCTACGCTTAAACGTCGAAAGCATTTGTGTTCGAAAACGCACGTTTGGTCTTCTGTCACGCACAAATGCCTTTGTTTTTATCCCTTGTTTCGTCTGTTGTCCCTTTTGAACAGTACTTATAGACAGGGACCTCTACCCCTCTGAACTGAGTTTAAATCACAATGTTTCAGCAAATATTCGTAAATTTATATGTATGTTGCATGTCAAATCTGCTCAAGATTTTATTTATTTATTTACTTGTCAGAGTACCCGCCCGTTGGTGCGGGATGAGTAAAATATGTTGTCAACACTAATGGTCGTACTACACTACTACTACTTATGCTACAACTAATACTAAAACAACTATTTCTGTTATCACTAATACTACAACTTCTAATACTACTGCAAATACTGCTGCAATGCTTTAAAACATTAAATCAAAATATTTTTATTTACAACTATACACATTTAAATTTAAAAAAATATCTAAACTGTTTATTTATTTCTGATTGTTATATTAACTTTAAAATGGAAACAATGTATTTATTGCACTGTTATAAGCAATAAAATCACTGTTTTGATTAATTAGCCTAGTTGTGAGAGCATTGGACTCATGTCTGCGTGGTTCCGGGTTCATTTCCCAGCTGGAGCACTCCACTAAACTGGGGAGTCACGTGAATAAAGACGTGACGACCACTTGGTCTAGAAAGCCTCTTCATACGCCTGTTCGTGGTCAAGGTGACGCGCAGTGCTGACTCCACGGCCATCACTCAGGTAAATGCAGTTCCACCAACCGCGGACAGATGGCGTTGGGGCAGGCTCAGGAGCTTTTGGTCTGTACCACCAGTGGTACGGCCCACTCACTTTCGGTGATCTAAAATACCTAAAACTTCTGCTCCTGAACCAAAGGAACACGTATGAAAAATTGTGTTGAAATCAAGGCACGCATGTAGATTTAAATCGTTTTCAAATAAAATTCGGTTTTATATTTATAGATTTATTTAATTTGTTGTTTAATTTGTTATTTATTTAATTTGTTGCTTGTTTATTTAACAACTTTCCAGATACAGCTCAATTTCGTCCAATTTGCACTGGATGCACTTAATGACAAGAGTGGCCTTTGGAAGTAGAGGACTTTTGGAAAGAAACAGTCTTATTGAAGGTACCATCCCAGCATTGGCCTGGTGTGGCCAAGGGAAACAAGGGAAAAACTTAGTCTGGGTGTCCGGCACCGGGATTCGAAGCCGGTTCCTCCTGAATCCTGATTACAAGGCGATCACTCTAAATTCATTAATGCATACAATTACTGTGATTCATAGCTACGTATATTTATAACAATTAGCTATATTCTTGATCATTCTGAGATTATTGCAAGTTATTTGGACGTTTAAAAAAATTTCATGAGTCCTATTTTTAATGCAATTCATGTAGAATTAAGAAAGGCATGAATAATTTTAAATAACTACAACATAATTCAATAATGAATACAAAAATAAACTAGTTAGGACATTAGCTACTCAAAGATTTTATACTGAAAGATGAAATTGAAGGTATGGTTGAAAGCAAACCCTAACTTCTTGGCAGTATTACGGACAATAAATAGTGCATAAAGACAAGAAAAAAAGCGCAACATCAATATAAATGACGAGGACTACATTTATCGTAATAAACCTGCCGCTTTTGGGAGTAAACTAACAATGCTATAGAATCAAAGATTTAGTTAATTATGAATTAATTAATCCTTATAAATTGTTTAATAAATGGGTGAAATTGGGACATAAATTGAGCATGGTAGAATCTCGAGACCAGGGTGTTAACATCAAAGTAAGTGGCATTTACTTTTTAAAAAAAAATAAAGTTCTTTTGTTATAAGACGAAATAGATTGACAAATCATATTCAAATTTTAACAGACATACTGAACTATAAAATGTCTTTATACAAAATAAAAATACTTTGTGCTACACATATTTTATTTTTCACGTAAAAAGTAAAGAAAATATGAGAGAAAAGCAAATGTCACATTGCCTTGATTCTAAGCCCCTCTCTTGAGAGAATAAATGAACAAACTTCATGATCTTATAATTTACGACCCAAGTAGAACTATAGTTTGTACAATTTGTTTCAATATGAGAACATTATAGTATATTGAAAATAAACTAAGGATAAGTTTCATATCAAAAACCAAAATTTACTTTTAATCCGTTAACAGGTGTTAAGCTGTCTCTCTTTGAGCACACAGTTAATACTGCGAAACGTTTTGCCCTTGGAAATCAAGTAACCATGTGGGTGTTAATTTTTTCTTCTATTTTCTGTCAGGTAGAAGCAAAATTTGATTTAAAAAAAGAACACATTCCTAAAAATTCTTTCAGTTCCTCCTCCTTCCTCTGAACAGCTAACCGAGGTGGTGATGGCGGTTTTGAGCCCTATAATATCGGTCATTACCCACTATTGCCTTCAATAAAATACTTAACTTCTTGAGAAAAGGTACAACAAGAAAATAGAAATCTCTCTCTCTCTCTCCCTTTCTCTCTGCGTGTGCGTGTGTGTGTGTTGTGAAGGAAGACAAAAAGGGACACCGATTCGATCACCTCGGCATACCAGACGCATAAAGTGGGCCACCCTTTATTGATCCCTCATATAACACACACACACAAACAAACGCAACCCCTCGACAAGCAACTGCCTTACTACAAGTTTCACGTCTGGATTTCCAATCCAATGAATCTTATGCAGTACAGTCTCAGGATATTTCGTGAGAAAAAGAGTTTAATAATGATATTAGTGATTTCAAAGAGAGAATCACACACCAAAGTAAAACTTAGACATAAATAATTTTGTCGAGGATAATTATTAATAAATAAAATCGCTTTTACAGAAAACGAGAAAGCAATTGCTATTCTTTTCCATATCTTCATTTATTAAAATTTACTTTAAATTACGTAATTCATAGACTAAATGTTGAATAAATATCTTCTTAGGTCACGTGCAGAAATCATGATAAATGATTAATCAAACCTTTGTGACGGTATTCTCTCTATCGGCAATTTGCCTAACCCAACCTAACCTAAACTAGCTTCACTTAACCTAATCCAAGAGCTAAAATTTATCGCAAACATTGACAACACGAACATTTATGCTTATTCACATCCACACCAGCACTGATAATAATGGCTATAACAAGCTTAGTTTGTTTTAGGAACGTAGCAACAAGCCTTTCTGTATACAGATTCTATAATTGAAGACCTGAATTGCAAGACATCCCAAGTCCACTTTTTTTTATTTTTTCTGTTCTTCGGCACCTATGTTCCAAGGACTTTCCACCTGCATAATATTACATACTAACTCCAACTCAAATCCTTTTTTTAATACAAAATAATTTCAGCTGAATAGAATAACACCCTAACTCCTTGGACTGTTTTTTCCCCTCCTGAAAAAAATACTCCGGTGGACTTAGGATGTTTTACAATTCAGGTCTACAGTGTTTGAGTTCTTGATATTCCATTCCACAGCATTCATGCATGTTCTATCTTTGATCTCGCTAGAATTTTATAGAACAAGATGAAGATATCTGCTTGACTAAAAATATGTCATTTACTAAATATATATATATATTCTATAGGTCTCCTAATGCCTTGTACAGAACACTATTTATAAGCCTTTAAAAAGTCAGTCATGTCAAAGGTACCAACAAAATCGTTAATTATGTAGATGTTCATATCACTATATCACGGATCATATGTTCACTAACATAATAACATATATCATAATAATAATAACATTACTATGTGTGTGTCTTTCATGCTCTTAATAATTCTAATTTAATTTTTTGCAGATTTGTTCGACGGCGAAGTCGCTCTTAGTAATATCAGCGATTTCACGGAAGATTCTCAAAAGTGCCGCAAGGTAAGTTAGCATGTTTACTTCCTTTCTTTTTTTTTCATTTGCTCTCCGTATCTTCTCTTCATGTCCTTCTCTTCCTCTCTATTTTCTTCTCTCTTCTTCTTAAATGTCTTTCCTGAATGCACTTCACAGTCGTCGCCGTTGTCGCATGCTCACCTCTATAGTCACGCTATATTCTAGACTTTGTGATTTACGAGCCTTGATTACATAGCTTGAAGAAAGCAAAAAGCTTTTGCGAAAGCAAAGCATTATGTTTCTCTCTCTTTTTTTTTCGCTTTGTTTCTCTTTTCGATATTCTTTTTTTTTCTTCTCTTTTTTATCTTAAGACGGCGACATTACCCTCCCCTTTTATCTTGGAACGACACTCTTCTTCATTTCTTGCGCGCGACATTGCAGGCGTAGTTGTCTAGATTCCCTACTCTATATATCACATTCCACTAGAAATATTCTCCTGACTAAACGATAAACAGAAAGCTCTCTAGCAAAGATGATGAACTAGCTCTTTATATACTATTGCATATCTATCCAATATTTTCTTTTTTCTCAGATGATTTTTTTATAGTGTGTATGTGGTGTCTTTTTCCAAATTTATAGATGCGCCATACAAGCTGATGTTAGGTGTGGAAAAAGCGTTATAAATTTATACATCCTAAAGCTGTTTTGGCTGCATACGATGTACGAGACACACCTACTGTACAAGAAATAGTACTTTGTGCAATGTACCGTGCACATAACTACATTAGGTGCTACGATTTTTGTTCCTTTTTGTCTGTGACAACTTTTTGTAAAAAAAAAAAAAAATAGTAGTTAAATAATTCGTCTGCGATCTAATTGAAGATAAGTTTTTTTAAAAAAAGAAAGAAATTGTAGCAATATTTTCAGGCTGACTCTCGTATTTTGGGAACTTGTAGCAACTGTTTTAGGCTGACTTTTGTATTTTAAGAACTTATATAAAATAACTTTCTGAAACTTGAATGACTAGTATACAGTGAAAACTATTCAGACTCACATTTTTAATATTAGTTGGTTACAAACTCTTTTCCAGAATTCATTAGCTATTATCGTTAAATCAGATCTAATACGTTCCCGAAAAGAATTCCAATCCTTTATGGAAAATTAAAGAAATTAATTAACACATTTTTATCTTTGTGCGAAAAGTATGGATGGTTCAAATTGAGTGTATAAGATATATATTAATACTTTTCATGCGGACATCTAGGATCCTTTATAATAAATATTATGACAGCTGCTATCTACTATGAACAATATGTTTAATGCCACATATTCTTATAGTCCAAGAAAAATACGATTTACGGTAAAACAATTGCAATAAAATAATTTTTTTGCTATTCTTTGCAGAAAGGCATACTCAATAACATATCAAAAGTTGTCACCATTTGGAGCATAAGAACCAGCCGCCAGCTTGAAAAAAAACGATGTCAAAAACGGTCTTTTGGATTTACCTCATAAACCGTGACCCATACAAAAATTTTGCAGGAGTACAAAATTAAAGATCATATTTTGCCTTTCTGAGTCACTATTACAATATTTGACCAGAACAAACGGCTACAAAGTTATTAGCATTTTTAAATTTGTAAAATTTAACTCTTGTGAACAAAAAAAAAAAATGAATTTAACAAGAAATGTTTTAATTTCAGGGCGAGAGAAAAGACTGAAACAACTTGGAAAGTCGAAAATGACTGACTAGAGTGCAATGAAATGCTGGATGTTTCTGATGTGGGAATGGGCTCCATGGTAACCATCTTGAAAGCCGCCATCTTGGATTTATGTCGAGAATTTTAAACGGAAAGGGCATCATGTGACATATCGTTTTAGGCTAGCCCTTTCCCAGAAACTCAACTGTGAAGTCAATTTTCACGTGCGTTTGTTTGTTTAGGAAATAGGGAGTAGGCCTATTTGATCATGGATTTGGTAAAAGGTAATGGTTTGACATTCTCCCACTGCAGGTGATTCAATATGGAGATAACGCTTCATGAAAGGATCTAAATTTTGACGATGAGTGGTAGTCGTTGTATTAGGGTAATTGCAAAGAGCAGACAGACCACACGCAACCCTATTAAAGATATTGAAGATGTTTGTGTAGATAGGATGTGTGAGTGACAGGCATCACAGTGGACGACCGAGCACCCAAACTGACAAGAACACTGCAAGGGCAAGTGCAAATAGTCCTTATCTCCTAAACAAACACATGTAGGTGAAAACTGACATTTTCTCCAATATTCATGGTTCCTGCGTAAAACGGTGGCTCATGTATATTGGATCCTACGCTGGAGGTGGTGTATTTCGTTGATTTTTTCGCTATACGGTATACCATCATTTCATATGGTTTCAAAGATATAAATCACGGGCGTAAGATCAGATGATCGAGAGCCACTCAATGGGCCCACGCTAACCAACGGAACATCCCGGAAATGAGAGATGCAAGTACCCTGACGTCTCTGCCTTGTCTGAACAAGGAGGAAAATTCCTTCAGGGTTCAGAAGTCAGTGGAACACGTACTCGCGAGGAATGTCCAGGTATCATTCACCAGTCAAGTTGTCATTGATGAAAAGCGGCATCACAATTCGTGTGCCCCATATCCCACACCACACCATGAACTTGGTTGCATCACCTGCTGTACTGTCATCTTTCGATGATGGGTTGGCATCAGAGCCATAAAAATTGTTCTGTCCATTGTCCTCACCGTGGACGTAGAGAGGTCCTCGTTGCTAAACAACTGACACGAAGGAAACATTGGATCCTCATTGCACCGCTTCAGAGTTCATTGTGCTAACTGTAACCGCCTGTCTGCGTTTTCCTCACTTACGTGTTGTTGAGTTTGCAGTTTATAGGATGATATCTGTTTTTACCCAGTACCCGTAATACAGACCTCTGACTGACAGCTGATGTTGCCTGTAATTGTCGAGTATTGCGTGTGGGGCAGGGGCTTTCCATAATGGTTGCCACAAATGCCCTAGCCGCGTTCTTGTCGGTTGCAGTCCTCGATCGTCCACTGTGATTGATACCTGTCATGCACAAATCGCGTCTCCACATATTTCTTTAATATCTTGAATAGGGTTGCATGTGCTTTGTCTGCTCTCTGAACCACCCTGGTACTATAACCACCACTCATCAGTAAAATCTCGATCCGTTCATAAAGGGTTATCGCCATGCTGAATCACCTGCCGGGACAGAATGAAAAACCAATACATTTTGCTAAATCCCAGATTAAATAGTCCTTATCTTCTAAACGAACATAGGTAGGTGAAAAATTGATTTTCTAGGTTAAATTTTTGGGAACGAACTAGCCTAAAACGATATGTCAAATGATGCCCCTTCCCTTTAAAATTTTCGACATAAATCCAAGATGGCGGCCTTCAAGATGGCTGCCATGGAGCCCATTCCCAATCAACGACATCCAACATTTAATTTCACTCTAGCCAGTCATTTTCGACTTGCCAGGTTGTTTCAGACTTTTCCCTGGTCCAAATATTAAAAAATATCTTTTACAAATTCGTTGTTCAGTTAAAGGATTGAAACGTACAACTTTATAGATAACTTTGTAACCGTTCGTTCTAAGCCAAAAAAAAAAATGGTAATAGTGACATGAGATAAATAAAAAAATCGCTTTTTGGCGCCATTTTTTCATAATGATGGCCAGTTCTCATGCTCCAAACGGTGACGACAACTTTCGGTGTTATTCAGCAAGTTTTTCTGCACAGAATAGCGAAAAAAATAAATTTTATTGCAATTTTCTAGACGTTCGGGGTATTTTAACACGTTTTTATTAACTCGCTTTCTTGTCTGTCTGTTTGGTAGAAATTAACTCGCTTTCTTGTCTGCCTTTTCGTTACAAATTTTGCAATCGATTTTAAACTAAGTTTGCATCATCCGATTTCTTTGAAATTTTGTAAACTTGTTTGCTTCCGATGACAATACAATATTCAATCATTAGATATACGACAAAATAATCCAGTTAACTGTAATTAATTAATTAAAATAATTCGAAATCATCCTTAATTGCACGCAACGCCGCAACTATTTTGTGAAATTTGGGTTGCCTATCTTGCAGGGACTTTAATATTCATCAACATGCACGGCAGTGCATGAGCCAAGTTCTTCACGTCAGAAAACGTTAGCACTGCCAGAAGCATGTTATACAGGAACAAGAGTTTATGGCAAAATCGACGATTTGGGGGCCCCGTAACAAACAAGATGTTAAAGATAGGAATAGGAGCTTTTGCCGTTAAGGAGATATGGTAAATATGTGCAGATGTACAAAATTTCATATTCGTATCTCAAACTATGTTCTAGTTGTGGACCCCTGAAATTGCACATTTTAGGCTAACTGACTCACTCACTCATTCACTCACTGACTGACTGACTGACTCACTCATCATATTGTTTAGGGTGTTTGGAGTAAGCTAGAAACATGAAATTTGGTATGAAGGTAGAGGATGATAAGTAGATACAGGAAAAATTCCGACATTTTGAAAAGTTCGCCATCTTGGATTCAAAATGGCCGCCAAACCTAAAATTTCAAAGAATACACAGCCTAAACGACTAAAGATAGAACAGTGAAATTTGGTATGAAACTACATCATTGATAGCAAATTAAGAAAACTTTTTAAAAATTTGAAAAAGTCGCCATTTTGGATTCAAAATGGCCGCCAATCCTAAAATTTTAAAGAAGACACAGCCTAAACGGCTGCCGCTAGAATAATGAAATTTAGTTTGACAGTACAACATTATTAGTAGATTATGAAAATATTACAAAATATCTCTAAAGACGCCATCTTGGATCCAAAATGGCGGGCGTCATAAATCCATTTTCCAACTGCTTGAGCCAGAGATACGAAATTTGACATAATGATGTATTATCAAGAGTAGTTTAGGAAAACATAACAACGTTGTAAAAAATTCATCATCTTTGATTCAAAATGGCAGCTGAAATACCATTTTTCACATCGTTCGAGATAGAGAAATGAAATTTGGTGTGACAGTGTATCATCACGAGTATGTCACGAAAATATAAGAAAACGTTAAAAATGTGTCCATCTTTTATCCAAAATG